>OX465386.1:20605000-20841773 GCA_950005105.1 Lycophotia porphyrea
GTGAAAACGACGAGTAAACAAGACAGCCCGTTGTCTAACGTCTTCTTGATTGTAATGCATAATACGATGAAATGCATGGTTGGATCCACAGAAACAAATCCGCACTCGAATATGAGTAGTAATCAATAAACTCAGTACTTAATGCAAATTCACGTAAATTGACAACTAAGAACGCTATTTTTTTATTTTAGGTGTTTGAAAACAATATTTTTAAATTGTCGGTAGTTATTCTCTAAAAAGTCAAAATACCTGCCTGAGAGCCCCGTAGCTGTCTCAAAAGTTGCAAACTTCATCACTCAATCATGAGCGGGATTTAATCGTTATAAATTATACTTTGAGTAATGATTTCACAAAATGATGAATACGAAAATAGTTTTTTTTACTGCACCAATGGTTTTGAACTTCGACTTATTGTTCATTGACCAGTGACGATAGCCATTTGCCAGGGAGTGATATGAAACTTCGAATGACGTTATTGCGACGCATGCTATTTCGAATTTTTTTACGAGTGGTACGCCATTTCGAAAACTCATTAAGTCGAAAACCGCTACATCGAATGACGTTGTTGCGAACACGCTGTTTCGAAAAACTGTTGGATTTGTACGCTAGTACGACAGGCTTGGTATCGAAATCCAGTGTTGTGAATAGCGCATTCCAATCTGAATTTGTGAGCGAATCTGATTCATCTGAAAAAACTGATACTGAGCTAGTTGTCTATACCACTAAGTATAAATGATTAATATTAGTACTTACTAGCTCAGTATCAGTTTTAGTATCGTAATCACTCGATCGCGAGTTCGATTCCCACACAAATTCAGATTGGAATGCGCTATTCACAACACAACACTGGATTTCGATACCAAGCCTTTTCATATCACTCCCATTGTGCCAAGGTCGCTATAGTAACATCATGCGAAATATTATATCTCATTCAGTTGCAGAACTGAATGATTACTACCTATACATATTCGTATACGGTAATAGATGTGACATACCCAGACTAATAAAAACAGAGCTCACTCGTTTAGTGTTTTCGTGCATAACTATGACTTCACGCACACATGTAACATGTAAATCAATTAGAAGGGTCGACTGTACATATTTCTGCCTACCAGCAATTTGTTTTCGATCCGTTGACCAGCCTAGTTCTAGAATACAGTCAGGAATCGAGTCCCGCAGAAAATCAAATTTCAAATAAAATACAGCGCTAACCTGCTGCAGCCATACCTATTGTTTTAAAACATAAATGTGTATAATTAAGCGAATAATTTGGCACTACATTAATAATTCATGACCGGTGGCGCTCATTCACGTGGCCGGGCCTCTAATTATATTACTATTCTCGATTCGTACTCCGCTACACAGCTGCGAAATGTTTATGATGTTTTATTTAAACATTGCAAGCTTGATGATGACAACTTTAAAGGAACGAAATAGAATTCAAAACTACGCGCTATATTGTTACTAGTGGCAATCGCTTTCAACGCCATAAGCCCATTAATTGGCTAAATCCCGTTTGGTAACTTTCCCGATTCGCCAACTAAACAAAAGATGTGCAAAACAAGCTCAGACCAAATAAAAAACTTAGACACAGCACTGCCAACAGTGACGTGAAGCCGGTTTCGTAAACATGTGTGCACTGTGAGCTTAGTTTTTGAGCGTAGTTTAATTGTAGTTTGATGTAAATGTGTGCGTGTGAGCGTGTGCACAGAGCGAGGCGTGGTTTTGCGCATGCTTCACTGTATTGTTCGCAGTGCTATGTCTTGGTTTTTTATTTGGTCTGATAAAACAAGTAAGAAAAATGTGCCCAACTATTTTAATCTCATTGACTCCCGTTTCCTTCATACATTGACCATCGTCAACCATAAATTTCAACTGTTTTTTGTACAGTACAGTCAGCTCCCAAAGTGACAACTAAACTCATTGTTGATATTGTTGTTGTTATTTTGCCTCTCTCTGGCACAAAAAGATTTGTTATAAGAGAAGTCAATTTAGAGTTGGAACAGAAAGTTCCAGGAGAAAAGAATCATTAATTTTTATTACTCCACAAAAAGTACCAGGCTTACATAATCAATGTGGTATTTATGTTTACAGTTTTTTATAACAGTTGTCTGCACACATAAGTTCTGGGAAGGACTTACTTATGATAAAAGTACCAGGCTTGCATAAAATTAAGGTGGCTGTTGTGGCTTGCAAATCTCAACAGGAATGACGTGTACAAGCTCTCCGGTAATCTATTTGCCGAAATCAGTTTCCATCATCATTATCGCTGAAAGGATACTATACCGGGAACACTTTCTAGCCTCTGATGCTTTTTGTTGCAATTAAAATTTTCTTCTCGTTCAAAATGTGCAAACTACTTATAAACGCACTATAGCGTTGATTCGATAAGTAACAGCAGTTACGTGAGACATTGCAACAATAATAACACTGTATCAAACGCGGCAGGAGGCCGCACATAGGGGTATTTTAATTATCTAGGCAGCCAAAAAATCAAAATAACAAAATAGCCACTGCCGCACGCTCAATGTAAAAAAAATAAATGAAAAAGAAGAAGGTAGGCACCCTACATCATATTATATATTTTAACTTTGCATACTTCTATCTATTAAGGGTTTGGTTTCCGCACTTAGTCCCTAAAGGTGGACCATTGTGCGTGAGCCATGGTGGCCGTTACTCCAACCAGCCCACCTCCCCCTCCAGAAACAGATCAGACTTCCCGGTCTTCTCAGGGCATCCGCGAGGGATCTCGGCGTTCCAAGACTCTCCTCGCGGATCTGGGTGACACCGGTGCACTCGAGGAGCACATCCGCCACCGTTTCCTCCGCCTCCATGCACGCTCTATACAGAGGGCTATCCGTGATACCTATGGTGTGAAAGTGTTTGTTCTAATAAATATTTTTATGACCACAAGGATATCATAGAGATAAGATTTGCCCTTTACAGTTTGTCGATCGGTTAAATAGTTTCGAAGATAATATAAAATTAATAAATCGCAAAATGCCATCCAACATTCACGAACCGCATTAGAACTTACCTTGGTAAGTCGTTATAGATTACGTCACTGATAATATGGGAAGAATGTACCATGAGTCAAGCTCATTTTGAAGCAGTGGATCGAACACCTAAGGACTTGAGAAACTCAGTCGCTGTGGTGGGTGGTGTAACTTTTATGTTTGCTGGTGACTTTCGGCAGGCACTTTCCGTCGTCACAAAAGGGACACGTGCGGACATCATTAAGGTATGTCTAAAATCATCACTCCTATGGAGTATAAATTAAATTTTAATTTACGTAGGAGAGCCCATCTTTTAGGAAATATGGTTAACGATTTTCCACAATAGCTGCTCAAAGTTTGAGACGGGTCTTTTTCTTCTCCAACCTTGGGCGCTAACGCGGTGGAAAACGTTATAAAAGAGAGTCTGGGTAGGATAGTTCACAGCTTGCAGCAACTAAATAGAATATAATAGATGCAGTATATCCTGACCTTGAATATTTACTAGATAGAGATATTCATTGGCTTTGTTCAAGGGCTATCGTCTCACCTAAGAACGATACAATCAACATCACGTCTGTAATCCCCGAAGGGTTAGGCAGAGGTGTACTTAATAGTACACCTACATTTCGCCAGTTATGCTAAGTTCCATGTTATAGAGGGTGAATCTATTGCCATCAACCAGGTACAAATCCAGATTCCGTGGCTGCTACTGAGAAATTCCTGATGGAAAAACCCAACGACAACCCGGGAATCGAACCCAAGACTGTTCAGCACTTCAGCAGTCGTGCTTTCGACCACTAGACCAACGAGGTAGTCAATAATCAAAAACATCAATAAACTAATTTTACTAAAAGTCCCCGGTTAAGTCAAAACCTACAAGTCCATTGATACAGTGTGTAATATCGATGATGCAATCCACTGTCCGCAAGAATTTTTGATCTCCCTTTATCCATCTGGCCTGCCACCTTACGAACTGCTATTGAAAATTGGAACGCCTATCGTGTTTTTAAGAAATTTAAGCCCACCTAACAAGTGCAATGACACAATGCTACTAATAAAAGATAACTTAACTGTAGCGACTATTCTCATCGGACCAGGAGCTGGCCAGTTGCGCAGATCACGAGAATTCCAATGATTTCTACGGACCTGCCTATATACATAATTCAAGCCACTCCAGTTTCCCATAAAACACAATTTGCCCTGTTTACTATTAACAAGTCCCAGTGACAAACATTGTCTTTGTTTGGCATTTAGCTAAGAAAAGAATATCTTACCCATGGGCAGTTATCCAATTCGTGATAAACCACCCATGGTTTATCACGAATTGGATCACCCGCAAATCAGATTATTTAGTTACCGGAAAATGAAACAACCTAAAAAATTCTAAACAGAGCAATTTAAATTTAAATACCTGTTTAATTTAATTAGGTGCCTTCCAGACTTAAATATTATGAATTTCTTTCACTTATAGAAAACTACAATATCGAGTAATACTTATGGGCTGTATTTTCGAAATCCACGCGGACAAAGTCGCGGGCGAAGTGCTAGTTTTTTATAATTATGGCGGCAATGTTAGGCATTTGTCAAGCGCTACGTCATCCCAGCGTACTGGACCAGAGCACAAACATAGCGTGCGTGGTACCTAGAGAAGTCAGAAGGGAACGGGTTTTATGTTACCGGGTGAGTTAATTTAAGATTTTTTTTCAATTCAAATTCATTTTTTTTTTTGAAACCTGTTATGTTTGTTGTTTTGACATCCGAGCTCTCAGCTAATCTACTGAAGTAATTAAATTCAGGTTCGCGTTGGATTACCATGATATATTCTTAAAGCCAATAAAAACATAAATTTCAATTATTATACAAATGCTTGGTGTAGAGCATCATTCTGTGCGGTGGAAGAAACTACTTTCATTTCAAAGTTGCCATTAATTTAGAAAACATAGAGCTTTAAAGTGGTGATGTCACGAGCTCCAGGCATCAGGGCTGTTATTAACATATGTAGTTCTTAATTATAATTGGGCCACTCGCGCGCGTTTTCAATTATAAATATGTACTCATTATTAGTTGGTCCAATTCCAGGAAACAGTTAGTTTAATCATTATATTCATTATCCTAGCATGCCAACGTCCGGCGGCAGCGTGACCGGATCGTGCAGGTTTGGCCAACACAACTGGGCCTCCTCACTCAACTACTCTCTAAGTTCACTCAGTCGCTGAAGCCTGGTTGCTGAGCACCTCAAACTTCAACAAAGCTTGCTTAGTAAGATTATCTTCTTTTTTTTCTGAAAACTTCTTTAATAATGTTTCATAAACAAAATAATAAAATCATCTTAGTTGGCTTCGGCGGCCCACCAGAACTACTCGCTGCAGTGTAATATACTATGCAAGCGATCCTTATTTGGTGATTGGGTATTGCAACCTGCGCCGTGCGGTCTGGTCGCCGTGCTCGGCAGCGGCGGCGGCCGGCACCAGAAACGCTACATAATGGGGCTGATGATTATTATGTGCCGGCCGCCGTTCGTGCTTATACCACATGGACATGGTGGAAGTGAAAAGCACTTGAATTCGGTTTCATGTTGCGACACTTGCGACGCACGTATAAACTAAGAACAGAGAAGTTACCTACTTCTCTGTTCTGACAACGATTTGGCAACTCTTGATACACTATTTTTATAATCCGGCGACTTTCCGTTTGTTTATATTACTTATCTATTTTTATGCTATTGTGAGGAGTATTTGTGTTCAGGTGGCGAGGCTGCCCAGAGAGTGCTGGCCGTCAAGAGGAGGGAGGGACCTAACACAATAAAAAACAAAAATAGTTATTTAGCTTAGGTATTGTTAAGACACAATAATATAATTAAAATACCACAATTAAACATTTCAATTGTTGAGAACGTTTGCAACGAACAACAAATTTTTTCAAGACCAAATCTATTGGAACATTGTCAAATATTTTGAAACGTTTTATTCTCTGTTTGAAAGCGGAGCAGCAGCCTGTTGTGGTGCGGCCGTACGGGGGCTGCGGGGGCTGCGGGGGCGGCGGGTGCTGCAGGGGTGCGACTGCTGTGCCACTCAGTAACGTACGGAACGTACCTGGCGTGTAGCGACAACACAGAATGTGGGAGTGAACGCTAGGATAAACTTTCCTTTATGGGCCATCGAGTTGGAAGTTCATATTTTTTTGTAGATAGTACTCATGAATAGAAAGCTTTTTACAAACTTTCAAGTTGCGGAGATTCACGGTTTACGAGATATATTTTGTTAAAGTTTCCGTACAAATTGGAAATTATCACGCCATTTGACAGACGTCAAAGTTAGCATTTCACGTTCCGTTGACATTTATTTTACCTAAATATAATTTTATTTTCACATATTCACATATTAAATTTGGTGTGTAAGTAATGAGCACAATAATATTCAATTACATTGACATTTTTACACAAAAAAGAACGACCTTTAGTTGACACTGTGGAACGGAACGTGAATCCCTTCATGTTCCGTTCCACAGTGTAAACGACTAGATTATATAGAAAGAAATATGGAAAAAAAAAAATTCAAACCTTAAAACTTTTAACATGGATATCTCTATAACCATGGGTTTCCGCGAGTACCCGGAAGTATCCCCCCCCGCCGCCCCCTGCACCATAAATCGATGGACATTTATGGAAAAAAAAATTCCAACCTCAAAACTTTAACCATTGATATCTCCATAACCATGGGGCTCCGCAGTGTGGGGATGGTACAGGGGGATAGCCCCATCCCCCCTCTCCCCCTCACACCGTCAAAACCCCATAAATCGATGGCCCATAAAGGAAAGTTTAACCGAACGCTACACACAGAACTGTGTCACACTCTGTGTTCACTGTCAGTATTAAATTAACAGTATTTGTAAATAAATAACTGTTTACTTGTCAGCCTGCAGTCGCGATCGGGACGCCGACTCCGACCTCTTGTCACCGCGGCCTTCAGCAGTGAAAGTGTTACCGGAATAGCTGATCGTGTATCGCGAATAAATTGCTACATATTAAAAGTAATATACGACACGTTTCGCTCAATTATAGAATCACACACATTCGCCTGGTGCTGTATCGTAATACCACTCTCTCCTTTATAAATAATATTCTGTTAATGCGTGCATTCTTGTGGTGTGGCCGTGTGGTACACGACGCTGTTGTGAGGCTGCACTGGTTTGATGACTACTGTAGCGAATAGGTCTGTACGTGCTCTCAGGAAGAATCAATTAAAAAATAGTGCCACGGTAGTACATTTAATAAACAATGAAACAAGGTTTAGTAATTGTGTGGCGCGCGGCAATTTGTTGATTGCTGTAACGAGCTGATGACGCGAGTGAGTATGATTACACTCTTATTACACATCGCGCAGCACTGGTTCCAGTATGTAGGACACAGGCCGCGCTGTCCTGTGGGCTTGGCGAGCGTTCAAACGAAGCACTTGTAAATCTTACACTTTGTGTAACAATAACATGCGCACTGTTGAAATGCTTACACTCGTATAAATAGACGCCAGCCAGCTGCAAAACACTAATATCTGTCACTTAACGCACAGTTGACAAATACAACACATTCGAGAAGCATTTTTATGTGCACTGTGCACTGGCGGAAATACGATGTCTGCACAGCTTGGCGTCGCGCGACGAGCCGAACAGTACCGCCGTGCGCACCGTGGTGAGTCCTCTCCTGCAGCTGTCTGGATGTATGCCGGACTCGGACAAACAGCGATCTTTCTCTTATGCCTGCGGGAGACATATTGAGCAGTTGTGGCACGGACACAAACTCGCGATGATTCAGCCAAAATCTGAAAGACCCTAACCCCAGCAAAAGGGCGCAAGCCACCAAAATGAAAATGGTAAAGGAAAGTGACCGAATACTTTTTTTTTCGGGATTATATACTATCTAAAAACTTATCTTAAGGCTTTTTGGTGCTTTTTTTATAATTGGCTGAATAGAGCTGAATAAGTGTGCGTAGTCCCTTATTGCTGCTCATGTTGCACTAGGCGAAGAACGTGGAAAGCGCGAAGCCCGGACTTAAACCCCATCGAGCACGCCTGGGACGAGCTTCAGAGATGCGTGAAAGGTCGAAACCCCCCACCAATCACGCTTCCCGAGCTCAAACAAGCTCTGGTGGAGGAATGGGAAGGTATTCCTCAGCACCGGCTCCGAAATTTGGTGTACAGCATGCCTAATCGCCTGGAAGCTGTCAGAAGAGCTCGTGGAGGCAATACAAACTATTAAATGAAGAAAGTCATGAAAAACAGCAAAAAAACAATCATAAAAATGTAATGTAATCTTAAGAAAAATATGACTACTTTAGTTTTTTTTTTTAATTTAGAGATTAATATTGTGGGTGCAACTAAGTTTTATTTTATTTTTTATCTGTATAATTAAATTCTCAATTGAACAGTCTTCGTTTCATTAGGATGGCATACGTAGTTCGGGAGATATTCGGGTTTATGTGACTGTCCCGTTATTTTTGGAACCGAGTGTAGATTAACAAAAAACTGTAAATAAAAATAGATTAAGTATTATGTTTGCTAATGTCAGTGTATATTTAAAACATATCTATAAGTATATTATATTATATACATAGTGTATATATTAGTATATATTTAAAAGTATAAGTATGTTATATACTGTTTTGTTTTTGATTCAGGAAGGAGAACCGTGCAGTTATGGGTCCGTGGATATGCGGATTCTGGAGATAGAACATCTTCGACGTGGGCCAAAACCAAAGGCAAACTCGTGGGCTCGACACCACGACATCGTGGTAAGGCACAAAGATGATCCGTTCTTGTGCACCCGCGTAACAACAACAGCAAACAATGTGTGCCTACCAATTTTGAAAAATCACCTACATTCTGGTTTACGTTGCAGCAAGCCAGCGCAGAAGATTTTGCTGTCCACTGCGCATCGATAAAATTTACATTTACTTTTTGCTGCCTGTTCGATAAATAAGAAGAACAAGATCAGCAGCTTGTCCACGAATTCCGTAGTGATGTAATTTATAGATCAGTGTGTTGTGGTCGACGCAGTCGATCGCATTTGAGAGATCATAAAGATGCAAATGGCGTCCTGAGACTGAGACTTCTCCTAGGATTCTAAAATGGGCAAAATGTGACTGATGAGTTTTACCCCCGCGTCCGTTGTCAACCTACCCTTGGTGAAACCATACTGTTGACTATGCAGAATCAAATTTGAGTTGAAATGAGACAAAATCTGATCCAGCATGTTTTTTCATAGATTTTACTCAATGCTGGAAGCACAGATATACTTAGGTCTATAATTAGAAATTACCAGAGAGTCAGTACATTGTAGGCCCGGAGTCGGGGTTGTCTCTCCGGATAAGTTTTCGGTCCCGTCATTACGCCATAAGTTCTGCCAGTATTTTGCCCCAGGCCCCCAGCCACAGCTATCTTTTTTTCGGGTTATGTCGATTACTCTGCATAGCAGATCAAACGCGCTGTGAAAATCCGAGCATAGCCTTCTCTCTAGCTCTTCCATTATTCTTTGGATGACCTTAAGCTTTCTTCTATGTCCATTGTTAGCGGCTACGTCTGTATGCCGTCAGTCGTCGCTATGTACAAGTCTTAGTATTACCTATCATCTAGAATCTGCATCACTGCATGACGTGACAAATAATAGACTTAGGAAATTCTATCATTTGCGACGTGTTATGCAACAGCAATTGGCTGGGATTTACTTTGTACGCCGTTGATTCGTTGAAAACCTATTAAACATGAATGCCTTGTTTCTTAGAAGAAGGTTGTGCGCGCGCTCGTGGCGCATGCTGTGTGCCAACGACGCGACGCGCGATTCTCATCGCCCGTCGCTATCGACATACTATATTCCTGTTGGTTAATTCCAATTTAAATCTGTCTTTTGCGTATGTAATTTGCGTAAACATCTATCAATGAGGAATGACGCAGGTCGCAGATCACTCGATGACACAAGTACACAACACACGCTGTGTATCAGCTTGATCCACTCTTGTGATGTGCGATGCGATGGTATCGTGTATCTTACTTACACGTTGTGTGGTGGACTGGTGGCTGCTTTCGATAAGGTGGAAGCGTGAGGGTAACCCGCGACATTCGAATTTTCTTACGTTTTTTGCAATTTGCATGTCAGTTTCAGGTTGTATGTTGATAAAAAATGGTTCGCGCCAGTAACACGTATGTAGTTACACAATTATAATAATTAAAACGACCCCCTAAGCTAATTTAACCCCATTCATTTGATATTTCATGAAAAAGTCATTCAATTACAACCTGAAACTGACCTGCAATTTGCAAAAAACGAATTTCACGGATCACCCTGACGCTTCCACCTTAACGTAATTAAATACATTAGCTGATCCGATCAAGATTGAAGGTCCCCTCTGCTAATGAGTTTGTTTACGAGTCGAGCACGGAGCGGGGCGCCCGCGCACAACAGCGGCGGCGCGCGCGGCAGTCAGCCCGCGGCGGCACCGCCACGCGCACGCACTATTGCGCTTGTTCGCTCGCCGCGCTCGCGTCTAGTGCTCGTCGCGCAACTTCACTCATGTGCAGATGTGGATGCAGTGCTTGTGTTGTTCTCACTACCCTCAATATAAACATTGTACGGACTACCTGACGTTTAGCATTTGTTACAGATAGGTAATTATTGGGCTGTTCAGAATATTGATTTTTTGACACAATTAAACATTTTTTTAAATCATTAAAATATTCGTGACACTGTCTAACATCCATACGTTGCTTAATTGTCAGTGCGGTCATTGCTTTGTCATTGGACATTGAAAGTCAACGCTAACTGCGTCGTTGGCTGCCGGCGCAGGCGTCAGCAGCAGCTGCTCCTCTTCTGCTACATAAAGAGCAGGCCACACGAGCGAGCGGGCGAACGAACGACGCATCGTCTCACCTCTTTTCAAACTTTGGTTCAAGGCGCGAACTATCGAAAGATACAAACGAAGTTTGAAAACGGCGTCGTTCACGTCACTCGCCCGGCCGACAGCTGGCGGTGTGGCCTGCGCTTAAGGCTGCGGTTACACCAGAGAAGAGCGAGAAAACGAGTGAAACTAACTAATGTGCGTTTTTGAATCCCTGAGACTTAATTGACATTACGATGGTTGCCAGCTTTTTGCAATTGTCAAATAGTGATGTACCACTAACGTATATTGCCGTTAATAAAATCAAGTAGTTTCGTTTTTTTTTTATTAAGTTATCTTGAACAAAGAATGTAGATAGTTATTTAAAACGAAATAATATAAAAGTAATAAGGTATAGATGTATATAATGTGAACATACATTGTTATTAATCATGCATGCATGTCATTTTACTAAACTATAAATGAATTTTAAAAAAATGCCGTTTGGTAAGAGAAAAGGGTTTATATATGTTTGGGGACAGCAGTACAGCACTGATGGCATCTGTTTATTTTTTTTCTAATCGTCTAATAAATATAAAAAAATACGATTCAACAAATCGGTATCGTAGGTACAACACTACACAAAAGAGCTGTTATCATTATTTATAAGTTTGACATTAGTACCTATGGTGTCAATTAAGTCTCAGGGTTTAAAAAACAGTATAATAATATCGCTACCTAGGTATGTGATTAGTTAGTTCCACACAATCCCTCGCTCGCTACGCATCCTCGCTCATGTCTGCCCTATCGAGATATCGGCATCGTACGGAAGGGATGGGAATTCGGATTCCCCGAAATATTTACCTTGTTTGTTCGTTAACGAGAGAAACATTATCATCGGATTTAAACCTATGATTTCTTAATACCTACTTTGGTATTTCAATTATGTATTTAATATTACATATCTAACCGAAAGTTTAATTGTCAACCCGAAACAATTTGTCTTGGTGTAGATTAGTGACGTGAACACGACAGTCGACTCCAAATAATGGAAAAAGGGAATGACAATTGACAAACTAAAAATGACTATAGCTGCTTCCTTAGGTTACCAACTTACCTCATTGACAGTCGGACTCGCACACGCAGGGTTCCGTAGCACCAAATAATATAATAAAAAGAATAATATTTTTAACCTTTTGACCGACAGAGCATAAACGCACGCGCGTGCCCTCCATGCCAGGCCACGATTTCACCTACCATTTTGTCTCATATTTGTGTCGTTTGGCGTGCAGGGCGCGTGGGTATATGTGACATGTATAGTGTATTTAAATATATATATACACGTGACGGGTATATATATGTGACTATGGCAGTCCAGAGGTTAACGCTCATTCATAATTATAATTTCTAAATTATATTCATAATTTCTAAAGTACTTAACACAATTTTCTCAAGCATCGATATGATTTTTGATGATATACATTGAAATATTTGTTTCAACCCTCAGTAACATGTATGGGGAGCCCCCTATTTATTTTTTTCTTGAGCAGAGCAGACAGTCTCGGAGAAAAATGACTATGACATACGGACGGACAGATTGACAAGCAGACAGGACGAATCTATATGGGTTCCGTTCTAGCTATTTGGCTACGAAACCCTAAAATTGTTCTCATGTAGCACTAGGCGATGGCGATGGCTTAGCCCAGTGGTTTTTTTTGCAAATTACGAGTCACCGCCGCGCCGTAGAGTCTGGCTGGTACCGACTATCTACTGGGTGCAGTGCGCACTGCGCAGGCGCAGGCATCTAACATAAACAAGATTTGGGTCAGAAGCTCTTTGTTATTGAAATGATTCCTGTAACAGATTGTGCCTATCTAGAGGATACGAATAGATAACATTCAGTTTATTACTGATAACAATTCGCTGTTAGTAAACGCGTCGCAAATCGCTAACTATCACGATAGTCGCCGCGCGCCGGCGCACGGTGGGCTGAAAATCGGCTTTCATAGACTTAGGGATTTCAATTTGCAAGTGCTTGTTTTTATGCCGGATATCGCTTCTATTAGTCATTACTATGTACAAAAATGACACCCGAGTTAATTCTACCCAAAAACGAAGGAAATATAATTTTTTTACGAAAAATTTGTATGAAGCTAGTATGAAAAATCGAATTATCTCCTAAACGGCATGTTTAACCGTAATATCCTTGGAGATGGTCATAGTGCTAATTATTTATGATTTTTTGGTTGGCGATTGGACGAAAAATTTAATGCCGTTTTTTTTTAAAAAATCGTCAAAATATTTTTATTTATTTTTACATGTAAAACGATCCCTTTTTGTGTCTAAGTTAAAAAGTTCGATATGTTATTAACCCAAATATTAAGAACACACGAAACAAGAAAAATAAAATAAAAAAATTGCTGTTTTTGACACATTTATATTAATTTAAATAAAAAAAGATTTATATTGAAGTAACATATGAAGTTATATTTTATACAAAATAAGTTAATTTAAGGAATTAATACTAAGCATTCGTAAAATAAAGTAAAATAAATAAAAAAAATAAAACATATCATTAAATATTACAAAAAAACCCAAACACACTCAAATACAAATTTACAAATATGTACATATATATCTTTTTTACAAATTTTCCTTATCACTCTCGTTGTCAGACTCCAATTCTGAGTCAGCATCCAGATTGGATATATCCAAAAATTCGAACTCAGTTTCCTGAAATTGAATTAAGTCGAGAGTTTCAGCAAAAAAGCTCTGCTTTTTCTTGGCATCTAACTTAGGCCTTTGTGCACTTAGCAAAGGGTCCGAAGAAACAACAAGCATATTTAAAATGTCTTGATTGGAATCCTGCCTGCTTCTTTTCCGCGAATGATGTTCTCGAAACCTCCTAAAATCTTTGTTTCGAGACTCTGAGGCTTCTTCCGAGAGAGTCCCAATCGGCACAATATTATTTTTCTCGATTATGTCAGCCCCATGGATTAGTAACTTATGAACGGTTGACGACATGTAGTACCAGTCGTATAGTAATACGTACTTTTCTGCTGTTTTGCGAGCATAATCTCTAAATTTTATTATATCGATCTGCTCTCCAGATGTAATTGCTTGTAAAATTACAGCAAATCTTTTGATGAGGTCTTAATATTTGGTAAGGTTCTTAATATTTGGGTTAATAACATATCGAACTTTTTAACTTAGACACAAAAAGGGATCGTTTTACATGTAAAAATAAATAAAAATATTTTGACGATTTTTTAAAAAAAAACGGCATTAAATTTTTCGTCCAATCGCCAACCAAAAAATCATAAATAATTAGCACTATGACCATCTCCAAGGATATTACGGTTAAACATGCCGTTTAGGAGATAATTCGATTTTTCATACTAGCTTCATACAAATTTTTCGTAAAAAAATTATATTTCCTTCGTTTTTGGGTAGAATTAACTCGGGTGTCATTTTTGTACATAGTAATGACTAATAGAAGCGATATCCGGCATAAAAACAAGCACTTGCAAATTGAAATCCCTAAGTCTATGAAAGCCGATTTTCAGCCCACCGTGCGGCGCCGGTGGCACGCTGTCGCACTCACACTTGTAGTGGACGTATGATGGACGTAAGCACAGTATACATATGGACAGTACAGAAACTACGTACTAATGTTCGAAACGGTACACTCACACAAACACGTTCATCGACGAGACCCCTAAACGGTTGTCTCGGTGCTGTAAGTCGTGAGTGCCGCAATCTTTTTAAAAATGACACGTGCGTTTTGCGTAGTCTATGTTAATATGGCTGTTTGAACTCGGCATAATCAAAACCAGAGTTTTAGTTTTTTAAACTCTCTGCTGATTTTGAACGGTAAGAATGACTTATTGCTTTAATCCATATCAAATTATAAGTCCGTGTGGTCAATCATAAAAAATTAGTGATAGTAGAGATAGTAGTAAAAATTAGAGTAGATTTATTCATTGTAAATCGAACTAGGCGGCTGCGACAAATTTCTCATTAAGGGTGTCGTTATCAGAAGAGAACCTCACGTCCCAGCCGCCATGTGAGACGCCCCGGGTGTCGGGGTCACATGATGGCTTCCAGCCACCGTAGACGCGGACCTGTGGACGGTGACTAATGGGCTAGCTCGCCATCCGTCCGTCTTATGACGACAGGCCGTGTTGACGGCGCGTTTGGGTTCCACACGCGCCTCAAAGAGATGCCAGCAAACAGGGATGGGCCCGGGCCTGCCAGGGCTGCGGAACTGTTCGAAAGAGATACCGCGGCCCTGGAACACAAAGGGCAAGGAAGGAACATGGATGGGTTTTAGTCAGTACAAGTCTGACACTCCCTTCCGGTCCGACCAGAGCGGGAGAGGGGTCATTTGATGATTTCATTTCCTAAACATAAAAAGGGTAACGTTTTCATAGTTTTCGAGGGTGTTGAAGCCGATAGTGCTGTCAAAATGTAAATCCAAAATGGCGGCTGCAAAAATTAAATATTCGTCTGCGACACATAAGAGAGAGGCATTTTTTATTGATGCTCCGCTCCTATAGGTCGTAGCGTAATGTTAAATAGCCCATAGCCTTCCTCGATAGATGTGCTATCCAACACTAAAAGATTGTTTTCAATTCGAACCAGTAGTTCCTGATATTAGCGCAACCAAACAAACAAACAAACTCTTCAGTTTTATTAAAAATAATAATTCTGCACATTATCTCCGGGTGTTCTCGTCTGGCTAACGGAGAGTACTTACATAGACACAACCTTGTAGCCAGGATTATCTTGCAACTTGGTCTAAAATACAGTCTTGTGGAATCGGAAGTGCCGTACTATAGGTATGTGCCCGATCCAGTTTTCGATAATGGCAATATCACACTGTACTGGGATCGATCCATCATCACTGACAGGACTATTGTAGCCAATAAGCCTGATATAGTGGTGGTGGATCGATCAGAGCGGCGCGCAATGATTGTTGACATTACGGTCCCGCATGACGAAAACCTCGTGAAAACTGAGAAAGATAAGCAAATCAAGTATCTTGACTTGGCTCGCGAGGTTGTCGACATGTGGGATTTGAGCTCGGCGATCATTGTGCCGATAGTCGTTTCAGCCAATGACTTAATTGCCAAGAGCCTCGACCAACACCTGAGGAGCCTCTCGTTAGGCAGCTGGATTAAGGGCTTGATTCAGAAAGCGGTACTCCTGAACACGGCTCGTATTGTTAGGAGGTTCCTCTCTCTGGAGCCCTGACCGCCGTTAGCTTGGACCCTGTTCCCGATACCAGCAGGCTACTATTTTTTATATTTTAAAATGTTTTTTTTATACTTATGTTTTAAGAAATATGTAAAAATATAAAAAATGTGTATTATTATTTTTTTATTTATTTATTTAAATCGAATTGAGATTCATATTGTTGTTAGTAACACTTAAAAAACTATGTTAGTAACAGGTAAAATTAAATTAAAATCAAAATTAAACAAAAATCAGAATTCAAATTAAAATTTAAATCAAAAATTTAAATCAAAGTTAAAATCAAAATCAAAATTAAAATTAAAATCAACATTAAAATTAAAAATCACAATCAAAAATTACAATCAAAATTACAATAAAATTCTCATTAAAACAAAACAAAATATAACTAATTAATTCAAAAACCTATAATTATCACTAGGTCCCCCCCCCTTCCCGATGCACTAGACCTGCAACTGTGCATACGGTTCCAGTGCCCCAGGAACGGGCAATCAGGCTTATCCACTATTACCTTTAGAATGCTGTTAGTGCTCCCCCGAATCCTTCGCATCAGGGATGCTGTCCTTTTTCGCATGATCGCTTGAAAACTATCGGTATCAGCTGCAGCAAACATGCCTGACGCGCTACAGAACCGTGGGAGCCCCAACAGCACCCTAAAAGCGTTATTGTACTGGATGCGAAGAACGTTGTAGGCCTTCTGCGTATGTCTAACCCATAGGCTGCACGTGTAGAAGGACTGACAAAATGCCTTGAACAGAGTGAGTTTCACTTCTTTTGTACATCGTGCAAACCTACGGGCCAGCATATTACATCGGATCGACAACGCTCTTCGCTCCCTCTCTATGTCACTGTCATCATTCAAGTCCTCATTCAATATATGGCCAAGGTACCTAAAATGCGACACTCTATTTAATGGTACACCATATAGGCATACCGGAGGAACTATTTCAGGTTTTTTAGTACCTGCCCTGAACACCACAAGCTCACTCTTCCGTACATTGTACAATAAACCATGAGACGTGGCGTACCCCTCACATATTTCAAGCATCCGTCTGAGTCCATCAATCGAGGGACTCAGCAGCACCATATCATCAGCATAACTTATAATATTAATTATTTTACCATCAATAGAGCATCCGATACCAGTGCTGCTGAGTTCCTCAATCAAATTATTGACGTATAGGTTGAAAAGTGCCGGGGAGGTCAAACCTCCTTCCTCTCACCCCACACTCCAACCCATACGCCCCCGACAGAGCCCCCGACCATCTGACCTGGTTGATTTGGTGGTCATACCAGTAGTCTAAGAGCTTAATGAGCTCATTTAGAAGACCTTGCTCACGCAATTTCAACCACAAGATCTTATAATCAACCAGGTCAAATGCCTTGGAGAGGTCCAGAAAAGCAGCATATACAGGTGTGTTTCTATCAGTATAGTACCTGACCGTGTGCTTGAGCGCCAGAATAGCAGTTTATGTGGACAGCCCAGCTCTAAAACCGAACTGTGCATCATGTAGATTGAGCTGTCCAGTTGTAAAATGAATAAACGAAATTAAAGTAATAATATAATATATATGTCGCAGGGATATGAGGATATCAGGGATTTCACGAAACCCCGGTTCGTAATAACGAAATCCCGGTAGATGTTTAATATTCTTGTTTATAACGTCTTTAATTGGAATTTTGTCGTATCACTAGGTACTTTTAGTAAGCTAAAAGTACCTAGTGATATGACAAAATTCCAATTTATCGTCAGTGATATGTCGTTTCACTAAACTAAATGTAGTAAAATGTCAGAAAAGCGGATACTGCCGAATAAAAATCGAGCCATGCATTTCTCTAGCTCGCTCTAGCAAAGTGGAAACGGACATCTACATTTTTGAAAATGCTTTTTTTACAAAAATAAGCTTATTTAATAAGCCCTAGCTACAAGTCTGGGTTACCTATCATATGTTCGAAAAATATTAGACCGAATTTCATTTCACCTAAAACTTTTCAACTATTATCGTTTCGTTTTTTTTTACTTCCTCGAAGTCACGTCTGCCACTGTATCAGTTGACCTATTATCAATTCGATTTTTTTCGTTACGACGTTTCATTTGGTCGATAAACTTTTTACTGAAGTTACACTTAGCCGAAATAACATTTGTTCGAAGTATTATGTTTCCGATTTTGCTGTTAATTATTTAGTTGATGTGCGTCGTAGCCATTGCAATTGGTTATAATTTTACTATTTTTTATATTTTTTGTTTGCATACAAACAGCAAGCATGCAAGCAAAGCATGCAAGCAAGCAAGCATGCAGCATGCAAGCAAGCATGCAAGCAAGCATGCAAAGTGCAAACAAGCATGCAAAGTGCAAACAAGCATGCAACATGCAATCAGACATGCAGCAAGCATTGTTTCTGTCACAGCTCCGACGCTGCGGGGTTTGGGTGGCCCCACGCCAGCTTATCGTCGCAGATGGTTTTAACGCTCACCACCGCAACTTCAGCTTGCTAGCCGGCTTCGCCGGCCAGATTCAGCTGCGGCGGCGGGCCTTCAAACCACCTGCTTCTCAGCTCGCGGGCCACCCCACCCCTCCGCGGCTACGCGGGCTTATATTACACTCTAGGGGTAGGACAGACAAGACTACGTGAAGTCGGTTTTGCAGCGATTCGTTTCTGCCACTAAATTTTGTAGCACAACATATTGAGCTTTTATGACACTATTTTAATTTAATATTGAAAATGCTACCAACTAACTGGTTATATATATTTCTGACCAAATAATATTCCGTAAAATGTTTTTCGGTGTGGTGAAAATATGGCAAATAAATCATTTAGCAAATGAAAAAAAATCAAAAGAGGCTTTGGCCAATAGCAAAAGTTGTTTTGTAATTCAGCGAAATATAGTTCGGTAAACAAATACCTAAGACACATGACACTTCGATAATCTAAAATTATGTCAAATAATGCATGTAGAAAGAAAGACTTCGGTCAATAGTAAAATGAAATTCGAACAAAAATTTTTCGAAAATGTGATCGGTTCCCACAAGTCTGTATTAAAATTATTTCAAATTTTAAAATAATTAAGAAAATATGACACGTAAATGAAGACATCTACATTCGATTTAAAAAAAAAACATCGCAGTAGAAACGGACATTCGAATTTGTCCGCCTTTACTTCAGAGCTGAATTCGAAGAATAACTTCGTTTTTCGTACCTAATCGTGATCTCTTTTTTCCTACTAGAAGTAGTAAGAATAATTATAATGTTTATATTGCTAAGTTTAAAATATTGTTTTGTTTTGTGTTTGTTTTTAATTTTCCTGTCTTCAGCTGGTATATTAAAGGATTGGCTACCCCGAAACTCAATTCTAAAAGCAGATACAACATTCAAAGATTCAGAGTCACAAATTGAACTGCTGGAAGAATTTCTACATTTGGAGGACAAGGCTTTAAAAAATGTAATTGTGAAAAATCAAAGGTCCAGTACAAAACCAAAAGATGTATTTGCAAGATGCTAAATGTTTTGTGTAATTCAAGGTGCCACAAATCACTGCCTTGTTTAAATAAATAACAAGATTTTCCATTTCCATCAGGAGTTAGTCGTCGTTTTAATTGTTGAGCCTCGCATACATTTAGAAGTCTATTTCATTTTTTTAATACTTACTTTTATTTTTTTGTGCCTAATTCACATATTAGAAAAAAGGTATAATACCCTGTAATAAAAATGCACCAGTTATTTTGTTTTATTACTTTATTCATCAACAGTATTCCTTATTTTCCTACATTTAGTTTAGTGAAATGACATATCTCTGACTTTAGTATGTCATATTACTAGATACTCATAGAAACATATTACTAGATACTTTTAGTAAAAAGACGTAATAAACAAGAATGTTCGACATCTACCGGGATTTCGTGATATCCCTAGAGATTTCGTGCAATCCCTGATATCCTGATATAAATATAAAAATTAAAATTAAAAATAGTATAGATATACACACATTGGAATGCGTCAATCGTACTCTAAAGGGTGTAAATGGACTCTTCACGAAGCCGCCAACCAAGCATTATGTACATCAAGATAAGTAACTTTACGCAAAAAATATTGCTGGGAAACAACTTTTTTTTTACTCTACTCAATGTCACACATTCAAAACATTGGGCTGATGGATGGATTGAATATTACAGGGTTCGTG
Source organism: Lycophotia porphyrea (assembly GCA_950005105.1). NCBI lineage: Eukaryota > Metazoa > Arthropoda > Insecta > Lepidoptera > Noctuidae > Lycophotia > Lycophotia porphyrea. The sequence continues at coordinate 20,625,295 of OX465386.1, forward strand.
AAGGTGTCTTAAGTAAACAAAAATACATTAAAAACAATATGTATTTAAAAAAAAAAAACTTAAAAAGTTTGAACTTTGATCCCCAATATCTCCGTAACCAGAAGGTTCCCAGGTATGGTCTAGAACTAAAAGAATATCACAATGACGGGGAAAACAAGTGCCTTTCGGCTTCGTTAAGTTATAGGTACATTTAAGGGGCCGGCGGACGATGAATTATTGTCCATACAAACGTAATACCAAAATCATTTTCAGTTTAAGCATATTTCGACCTTATTATGTTGTTATTCGGAACAAGACAGTGTGAATTAAATTGACACCTAGGTTTCAATTTAATTCTTTTTGCAAAATATTTACCTAAAACGAATTGTAAACAAATTGAATTTCTCATATTTTTACAGTATAAATAAGATGTTTTCATCTCATCTGTTCTATATTAAAAACGGTTATATTTTTAATTTTGTTTATTTTGAAACTTGACTTTTTATTTTTCATAGCTATTTATTATTATATTTTCATAAGTTAATCAATATTTACATTATATACAGACTACAAATAAAACAAAAGTAATGCTAAAAAAGGGAGGGAAGACTAAAAGTAAGTACCTACATATTTACAATTACAACAATAGGACACTTATGAAACGTGCCCAGAAGACTGGCAGCATTGCCACGTTGAATGGCAATGCTTATTCTTTGGCCAAAGAAATAGCCAGCTCTCTCCTCAACCAGGTCACGCGAAGTGTCGACCATTCGGCGAGATATTTTTTAAAAAGGAGACACGCACTCGGGCCCCATGACCCGAGCGTTTCGACCCCAAACGGCTCAAAACTGTAGTTACCAATAAAATTACAGTATTTGCGCCGCTTGAGGATCTCAGCAGCCGCAGCAGCAGCACCCGCACAGCCCGTCGTGCTTACAACGTGGGATGGCGCAAGGGTGTCGACACAGGTTGCGTCCCACACCAAAGGCCTACCCACCTTCCAAGGCACCAACGTCATGCCGTCTGGTCTCTTGCCATCGTCACGTACCAAGCCGTTTGGTTCTAAAACCGCTGGCACACCGGCGCTGGCAAGAGCTCAACGAATAATGTCGTTAATGCTGGCGTGCCGTGCAATGTGACCTGCGCTCCTGTAGCAGGACAGGCCATGGCGTCCGAGGCTGTCGACAGCTTCACCACAGTGACACCGATGTGGAGCAACACAAGGTGCGCCTAAGCGTAGACTCGTAGCGACACGGAACGATGTGTCATCCATCATAGTCCCAATGGTGAATGAAGGAAGTGCCTGAATCCATAAGCCCGACTCCCATTCCCCCACGGCCCGTTTAAGGCACGGTCCACAGTATTGATAGACGTGTTTAAAAGGGTATTCCGTACAATACTGCAGAGCGGCACGTCCCACTGCCTCTGGGAGGACAAGTTGTCGGGCAAATCCGTATTGGGACAAGCCATTTTCCACGCGTTCAAAGCATCGGTCAAATACGGCGCCTCATAATCAACCAGTGAGGAAGACAAAATATCCCTGATAATTTTTTCGGTACCGTAGACCGAGGAGAGGAAGGCTGGCAAACTTATAGTTGAAATTTTGCGGACGTCGAGACCACCCAAGCGAATGGGAAGTGTGGCTTGCTGCCAAGCTCGGTCGTCCAGGGCCACATTAAATATTGAAGTTAGAGTGTTCCTAATAATTTGGTCTACTTTTTCTAAAAGCTGTGGATGCTTCCACAGACCAGAGGAGCGAAGGCTATACGAGAATTTTGGTCCAAAACAACAATATCGAATAAATGTAAAGGCCGAAAAGGTCGGTTTTGAAAAGTCTCTCCGAAACATCATTATGCTTTGGAGAACAACATCATTATGTTTCGGAGAGACTTTTCAAAATTAATATTCATTCGGCCTTCAAAAAATTGAAATTTTGAATTTTTCCTTCAATGAACGATGGAAAAGATTCGTCAAATATTGGTGACCCTAGAAGGAATGAAAAAAAAATGAAGAGAATTTTTTCGGTAATTTTGATATTTGGTGCTAACGAGTTATAGTTAGAAATGGTAGTCTGTCTGTCAGTGGTTTCAGGAAGGTAAATTTCGCACTTGGAAAGGTTAAGGTTGACCAATGGAACTGAATTTTTCTTTTAAAAAAGTTAAATCTTTTAGGACTGTGTCCACATCACCTCCCAAGGTTCCATCGTCCAAATACCATAAGTTGAATTTAGAATTGAGCTGCCGAATAATTGGATTAATTGCTAAACTTAAAATGAGTGGCCCAAGAGGGTCACCCTGTTGGCATCCAACGGCTGATTCCAAAAGGTTGTCTTTATAAAGTAATTTTGAGGGGTTCCTGTAACATTGGTAAAGAAAACTGTAAATTTTGGGTAATTTTTTTTTGGACCTCCGTCAACAATGTGTCCCTGTTAACGGAATTGAATGCATTTTTGACGTCAACCTGAAGGATGACCTCACGCTTATCACTATTAAGGTAAGTGGAAAGTGCGTGTACCGCAGCCTCACAGCCCCCTTTGGACCCGAAGCCAAGCTGCAGGGACTGGAACTCGTCGCCGCCGCCGCGCCGACCACGCTGTCATTTCTACGCAGCCAGTGAATACCACTGATATCTCAGGAACTGCTCATAAATATTCGTGTTTATTACGGCAGCACTTCATACAATAAAACGGCTTATTTGAGAAACACCAAAACAGTTTTCGAATGCGGATAAAACGGAAGAACGCACACACAACACTAAAGTTTTACAGGGAATACACTGTCTATTGCCCTAAGTCCGGTGGTCGTATTGTTTATAATTGTGACGAAACAATGTTAATAAAATTAATTACGTTTCTGATTTTATATTTAAATATATTTCGCTTCTGGTTTCTATCCATGTTTTCAAATTGTATCATGTGAAATATTGAATTATAAATGCATATTGTTCTATCACAAGCTTATTGTTTTCATAAGGATGTAATGTTTGCAATTTTTAAGTGGTGGTTTGCTCTGTGCTTAGTGCTTGCAACAACTATTTCTATAACATGACTTATATTGTTAAGTTATACAATATAAAAAAAATGGAAATGCATCGAGTTTGCATTCATCATTTTTGGTATTACGGCACACATTCAACTTATCACAAATGTTCAGCGGTGATATGAATGAACGATAATTATAGAATAGTAGCTAGGTAAATACTATTAACACATGCTCCCGCGCGGCTTCACTATGCGCCGGGAACTGTGAAACAGGGGTGCGTACCATTTGACATAATAGACATAGACTGCAAATGGTGAAAATTGGTGACCACTTTAGCGACGAGCTCCCGATGTGTTACGGTGTACCGCAGGGCAGTATACTCGGTTCCACGTTGTTTCTCATCTTTTTAAATGACCTCTGCAATCTCAATATCACAAATGCAAAAATCGTGTCTTTTGCTGATGATACAGCTCCTACCTTTTTCGCGAACTCGTGGTCAGATCTTCAGATTATTGCACAAAATGGCTTTAATTCTGCCTTTTACTGGCTTCGATCCCACCTTCTAACGCTAAACACATTCAAGTCAAAATTGATGACGTTCGCTATCTCACCGTCCTCTCAACCTAATAATCCTATTAATATAAAGGCTCACTCTTGTAACAATACACATCTACAATCATGTCAATGTTCCCGACCATTACCACCGTTGATAATATTAAGTACCTAGGTATAACTTTAGATCGATACCTGAATTATAAAACATATATTAACTTATTAACGGGTAGGGTCAGAAAACTCATATGTATTTTTAAAACTCTTCGACACGTCGCCAAGCAGTCTGTTATTCGCAATGTATATTGCGCCTTATGTCAATCCATAATCACTTATTGTATTAGCTGCTGGGGTGCCACACAAACTGCCCTTAAACCTTTGGAAGTGTCTCACAGAGCTGTACTGAAAGTTGCAACATTTAGACCTATTCTGTTTCCAACCTCAGAACTTTACAAAAATTGTAGGGTCCTCAACATAAGGCAAACATTTCATTCTGCTGCTTCTTCAGCAACATTTAAAAACTCCTCTTCTTAATATTACCAAACGACGGAAAGATATGATTTGTACTGTTCCACAAACCCAGTTTAAATACACAAAGAGATTTTTCTACTATCTTGGCCCTTGTTTGTACAATAAAATTAACGCAACCCTTTATATCTATAATCTGCCACTCAGCAAATGCAAACTTGCCCTCCGTGAATTCCTCCTGAATAAAACTTACGACGAGACTGAAAAGTACTTAGAAACACTTACCTGAAAGTAGCCATATTTCCTTTTATTCAAACGCACACACACACATTCACCCACACATACTCATACACAAGCACACACGCACGCACTCGACTCACCACTCCTCGTTTTAATTTGTTAAAGTTGTGTGTTTAAGTTTTTGCTTTTGTGTTTTATTTTAAATTAAATTATAAGTGAAGATTGTGATACTCAAATAGGGAGTCGAAACAGTCTCTCCTAAATACAGATTGCTCAGCAATACTTAAAACATGTAATTATTAATGCATACTTTGTAAATCCCTCATGTATGTACTTCAAAACTTTTATATACCTTAATAAATTATTAATATTATAATAACAAATGTTCTAACGATCACATGATCTAATTTCATTTAATATATTATTTTTTTAGTATAACGATGAAATGATAATTATGATGAATTATTGATATAATTTCAGTTTACCTAATTTTAAATGGTTTAATAAACATTTTCTATAATGCACATTTAAACTAATATTCAGTTAATATAATATTTAATTAGTAAGTATAATATTCAAATTCTATAGTAACGTTTAATATAATTTTGACACTACTACTACTTATAACATTGTTGTATGGATAAATAACTACGAATTAATATTTTTGTTGTTCTTTCATATTCACCTCATATATACCTGCGCCAGATCCCCCCTATTGTGGGTGAACCATCTGGGTTAGGTTAGGTTAGAACCATGACCATTATCGCCAGATCCCTTCTATTCATCATCATCATCATTATCAGCCTTATAATGTTCCCACTGCTGGGACTCAGGCCTCCTCTCTTATGAGAGGGAATGGGCTATAATCCACCACGCGGGCCCAGTGCGGATTGGTAGATGTCACATGTCTTCGAATTCTTGGTTCTAGGACATGCCGGTTTCCTCACGATGTTTTCCTTCACCGTTTTTGAGAGCAGTGGTGATGAAATAAATTACACAAAGTAATGCGCCTGTCTGGGTTCGAACCCTCGACTCACTGTTCGTCAGTCGGGGTCGCTACCACTGGGCCACCGCTGCTCTCTATCCCTTCTATTGTTGGTGAATAATTTGGGTTAGATGAGGTAATAACAGTATGATGTTTTCTGATATTTACTTATTCACTACAGAATTTGGGCAGAAAATGAGTAAATATGAAAATTAGGTAAAAAAAAAATCTGGTCTGCTGAACGTTATATAAAAAGAGCAATATACTAATTGAAAATTATATGAGATGAACGTTATACTAAATGTTATTAGATCAAAAGAAGTTTATATGAAATGCAATATTAGATCACATGAAATTATGTTATTGGTTTTTATAGCATATAAAAATTATATCATGGGAACGTTATTTCAAGTGATAATATATTATCTGTTATTATGGCATATTTATATTACACAGCCGTGAAACAGACATAACAATATTATTCCGCATTTTTCCTACGCTTCGAATTGCAATTGCGCGCGGCCTCCGCAGGGCTCTTAAAAGAGGTTTTTGCCAATCATGTAAATATATCTATACTTCTATACTTATACCTTAGTTTAATATATATTATTTATATTTTATTTTTACACATATTATTTACATTTTTAAATATTCAATATAAAAAATAGTAGCCCACCAGCATTGGGAACAGGGTTCGAGCTACCGGTGGTCAGGGCTGCTGAGAGAGGAACCTCCTAACAATACGCGCCGTGTCCAGAAGTACTGCTTTCTGAATCAAGCCCTTGATCCACCTGCCAAGCGAGAGCCTCCTTAGATGTTGGTCGAGGCTACAGGCTATTAAGCCATTGGCTGACACGACTATCGGCACAATGACTGCTGTACTCAAATCCCACATGTCGACAACCTCGCGAGCCAGATCTAGATACTTGAACTGCTTATCTTTTCTGCTTTCACGAGGCTCTCGTCGACTGTTATATAAACAATCATTGCGCGGCGCTCCAATCGATCTATCACCACAATGTCAGGCTTATTGGCATAATAGTCCTGTCAGTGGTGATAGATCGATCCCAATACAACGTGATATTACCATTATCGAGAACTGGGTCGGGCGCATACTTATAGTATGGCACTTCTGACTCCACAAGACTGTACTTCAAAGCAAGTTGCTGGTGGATAATCCTGGCAACGAGGTTGTGTCTATGCAAGTATTCTCCGTTAGCCAGACTAGAACACCCAGAAATAATGTGTCGGATCGATTCTCCTGGACGGTGGCATGCCCAACATATGTCAACCATGCTATCCTTCACAATGTATTTCCGATAGTTATTCGTCATAATAACTTCGTCCATTATTGCACAGACCAAACCTTCGGTTTCCCGAAGAGGTCACCGAAGCGCAGCCAAGATACGGACGCTAAGAAGTCTACATCGGGCCCATGTAGGGCCCGGTAAAAGCGTCCGTGAAGCTCCTCGCCCTGCCATACCTCCTTGCGGTCATACGTGTCTAATACTCTAGGGTTGCACCAGCTCTCGTTAGCCAGGGAGAGCCAAGGACCCTCCTATCCAAGGCATCAAGTTCCATCTGAGTCCATTTGAGTATGCCGAAAGAATACATCAAAACCGGCATGACCCAACTATTGAAGGCGCGCACCTTATTTCCGCCTGACCAAAGACTGCTTAGCACCTTACACACAGGCGGCCAAAGAAGCGCTCCCTCAAGGATTGTTTCATGTCGGCAGTGTTGATGCCTAATGCTTCCGACATACCCAAATATTTGTAGGTTTCTGTTGATGAGAGGGATCTAAGATGTACGGAATCCGAGAGATGAGTTCCCACGGATTCCATAATCTCCCCTCGCTTTACATGCATAACTGCACATTTGTCCACACCAAATTCCATCCTGATGGCGCTACTGAAAGTTTCTGTTACCTTCAGTAGCTCCATCAGTTGCAAGTTGTTGGGGGCAAAGAATTTCAGATCATCCATTTAAAGAAGGTGAGATACGACCTGACCATCTCTCCTCAACCGATAGCCTAGACCTGAACCCTCCAGCAGTGTGCTGAGTGGCTTCAAGGCTAGACAAAACCACAATGGACTCAGACTATCGCCCTGGAATATACCGCGCTCGATCCTTATCGGTTCGCTGTTCCCCTGGATCTGTCGACATCCTGGATAGCGAAGGACCGTTCTCCAGTGGCCCATACATGACATCAGGAAGGTACGCAGAGTTGCATCAACTTTATACAACTCCAGCACCCTCATGAGCCATGTATGAGGCACGGAATCATAGGCCTTCTTATAATCTATCCAACATGTAGACAGATCCCTTCGGGAGCGGCGAACCTGTTGGCTAATGGCCATATCAATGAGGAGCAGCTCCTTAGTACCGCAGGACCCGTTCCTACATCCATTCTGAGAGGCAGACATGATAGAATTAGTCACAATATGTTGGTTGATTTTAGCTCTCAAAATGGATGTAAGAACTTTATAGATCGTCGGTAGACAAGTGATTGGTCTATAATTTTTGGACTCCGTAGTACTACCTGATTTATGGAGCAGGCGGGTAATTCCTGTCATGATCTGGGGCAGCGACCCTGACTCTAAGGCTGATTGAAACTGGGACGCCAAGCAAGCGTGCGATCTTTGGAATCACTTGATCCAGAAGTTGTGCAGTCCGTCCGGCCCAGGAGATCAGTTAGGCAACGGACGGACTGCAGGAGCTACGTCTTGGCGGCTGATGATGATTGCCCCCATTTCGAGTATTGGATCACACGCTTGTTCAACCACCCGGGTCCAATCGCCCTCAGTGTGACTGACAGGCACCGACCAAATGCTGCGCCAGAATGAACACATGGCGTCATCATCCGGCAGGCGCGTGTCAGTTACGCCTTGGTCCGGTCGTTCCCAAGCCCTATATACCCACCTTTCATCGCTTTGGAATGTGCGATTCTGAGTGTATCGCTCCACTCGCCTCTTGTACCGACGAATACGGCTTGCCCATGCACAGATCTTCTGCTTCAGGAAGTCGATAAGCTCTGTGATGCGGGACAAGTAATCTCGATAACTAACATCAGTTCCCGAGAACGCCCGCCTCACAAAGCGCATCACTCGAGGGCGAGTATTGCCCCCCTCCCTGAAGTAGATTAACTTGCCGATGAGTGCTCTAGCCTCACCGATACGCCGCTCAATCCTGCACTGCCAAGCTGGAACAGCTAATTTTGGTCGTGTAGCTCTGTCGTTGTTGGGAAACTTGACATAAGCTACACGACACGCCGCTACAGCTCCACACTACAATATTGAGTGGGTATCGGCGAGGTCTTTGCTGCTGTCAAAGCTGTTTGACAGCTGCGAATCTAGAGCACACACCAGCGCCTTGTTTTTCTTGTGCATAGGCAAACGAGGTAGACGTGGTCTAAGTACAGGCGGTGTGGAACGGTACTCCAAATCGCTCCTCAATTGTGCAACACACAATAGAGGAGGGTACTCACGGATATAACTTCGTCATCATCCTCTTCACCATCGCGTTTGGATCGCGGCGGAGCACTGGATACATTATGCAGCTGCACCGCAATCATTGGCAAAGCAGGCGTAACTAGGTTACTCCGTGATTCGGAGCGTAGCCGATCAAGTACGTTGTCATCCAACATACGGTTACGCTGGATAACCCGTACCTGATCCGATAGTCATTGCGCCGACACGCTGATAGCTGGCTCAAGCACCTGAAACTTAGAGAGCATCTGACCACGGTACGCAGTCAAGTTGCTTCCCCCCTCAGTAGCCCCATAATATGCACGCATGACGTTCTCATTCATGGACTGAGTCCCTCTCATAAGCGACACATTACCACCGGCAGCGGGAACCCTGTTCGAGGCCTCTTGGCCTCGAGGTCCCAAGCCCGCTGGTGGCCGTCCTCTTCCTCGTCGTCGTGGTGGTAGCGGAGTCGACGGCGGGGAGAAAAACTCGTCGCTCGAGCTCGACGCAAGAGCAGCGACCGGTGACACGGCGCTCACGGATGTGGCGCGTCTCGGCAGCTGCGAGGCGGAGCTGAGCGACGAGCCCGGAGATGATGGGTATGCTTGCTGTAGCTTGGCTCGGTTTCTTGCAATAATTGGTGACATTATTTATTACGGGACATCACAAAAAAAAGCTATACTTCATAGGGGCGATGATTTTAGACATGCCTTAATTATGTCCGCACGTGTCCTATTTTTTGTTTTTTTTTTCACATGGGAAATCATCAAATGACTTCTCCCGCTTTGGGCAGAGTGGAAGGGAGTGTTGGACTTGTACTGACTAAAACCCATCCATGTTCCTTCCTTGCCCTTTGTGTTCCAGGGCCGCGGTATCTCTTTCGAACAGTCCCGCAGCCCTGGCAGGCATCGGCCCTTGTGGGCCCCTCCCTGTTTGCTGATATCTCTTTGAGGCGCGCGTGGAACACGAACGCGCCGTCTTCACGGCCTGTCGTCAAAAGACGGACGGACGTCGAGCTAGCCCATTACTCACCGTCCAAAGGTCCACGTCTACGGTGGCCGGAAGCCACCACGTGACCCCCGACGCCCGGGGCGTCTCCCCTTCAATATGGTTGAGTTGAATGGGGCTGATCCATGCGTCATGTTCGTGTACGGGCGCTGTCAGTTGGGACTTGTCTCACATATATGTATAATCTCATCATGAATGATGTAACCAAGATTTTGTAACAATACTGTGATTGAAAAGAGTGTCCATGGAGTTTCTTGCCCATTCTCCTCCATAGAGATCTACGCTTTGGAATGAGCACCTAAAGTACGTTCACAAGTTATTATGCCTTGTGTCTGTGACTGTAGCTTAGCCTTCTTTGTTTTTCTGACATTCAAAAGTGCCTATAATCTATACATATAATAAGATAGTAAAAAAACTGTGTCTGTACATTGAATATATAAAAAAAAAAAAAATTGGGGGGTGTTTAGAAACAGTAATAGAGCACGAATCCAAAAAAAAAATTCTGTCTGTTTGTCTGTTTGTCTGTACAAGCTAATCTTCGGAACTACTCGACGGATTTGAATGTTTTTTTTTTTGTTGTATAGGTATTAAGTCTGGGCAAAACATAGGCTATAATTTATCTTGAAAACTTGAACACCTGATGCAGAACCGCAACAGACCAGCTAAACTATAAGAGATACAAAAATGGTACCATAGCAAAAATTGTTCCACGTAATGAGCATTTTCTGCTAAGAGATCTGGAACAGCTGATGTGGAACTCCAAGAGCCCAGCCACACTATAACATATATAGGAATGACGTCTTAGCAAAAGTTGTTCAGACTGATAAGCACTCTCTGTTGACGTATAAAAATTGAAGATGTGGAACACCTGTTGTGGAGCTCCAAGAGCCCAGTTACACTATAATATCTATAGGAATGACGCCTTAGCAAAAGTTGTTCAGCCTGATAAGTACTCTCTGTTGACGTATAAAAATTGAAGATCTGGACCACCTGATGTGGAAATTAAAGCTATCACTAATTTCACTGTATTTCTACCAAAGGGTATCGTATTACCCAGAACTAACTGAGTTGTAGAGGGTAGATAGACAGTCGTTCCATGTAAAATACTGGTACTCAGCTGCATCTGGATGAAAAATTACTGCACTGATTTTCATGTTGTTTTGTCTTAAATAGATAGAGTAATTCTCGAGGAATTTGTTAGTATATAATTCGTCAAGTTTTTGTACAGATTGTCTGAAATATAATGATATTTGTTGGAGGTGTTGGAAAAAAATAAGCCGTCTGGGGGAGCTTTCAACGAAAACGCTGCCCTTTAAGATATAACAAAATGATGAATGGTAGAATTGTATATCTTATATAGGTCTACAGAAAAATCCGCGATGGCTTATGTCTATCTCTTAAGGATAATATACTATATCCATTTTAATACTTTGAAAATGGGCAAACTAGGTTCCCATGAGTTGAGGAAATGGGATCATCATGATTACTTTTGGTCGCGATAACCGATATCCACGCAGGCGAAGCCGCGGGCATCATCTAGTACTTAATAATAATAAACATTTATTTCAGAAAACAAAACTTCCATATTTGTTAGTAACAATGAAAACTTATAAACTAGTATTAGTGTTACTAGTAGTAGTGCTATAATGGTCTAATTGAAATAAATGCTTTTGAGTTTTGAGTTTTTTTGAGTTTCTTATCGGAAATATGGTTAACATTTGCCACAATAGCTGCTCAAAGTTGGAGACGGGTCTTTTTCTTCTCCAACCTTGGGCGCTAACGCTGCTGAAATCGTTTTAAAAGAGAGTCTGGGTAGGATAGTTCACAGCTTGCAGCAACTGGTTAGAATAGAATAGATGCAGTATATCCTGATCTTGAATATTTACTAGATAGAGATATTCATTGGCTTTGTTCTAGGGCTATCGTCTCACCTAACAACGATACAGTCAATGAAATCAATAATATACAAATAAAAAAATAAAAAAATTTATTTGACACTTAAAAATACATGTAACAAGCCAGTCACAATAGGAGATCACACAATTGTATTGCCACAAAACTGATTCTAACCCCCAAACTAGGCCTGGACCTGCATTTTAGTGGTCAGCGTTCAGCCATGGGTTCCAATTTGATCTAACAACATTGAGAGTGTCGCTACAGTACCTAATAGTACACCTACATTTCGCCAGTTATGCTAAGTTCCATGTTATAGGGGGTGAGTCTATTGCCATCAACCAGGTACAAATCCAGATTCCGTGGCTGCTACTGAGAAATTCCTGATGGAAAAACCCAATGACTCTTTGCCCAACCGGAATCGAACCCAGGACCTCATGCTCAGCAGTCGTGCTTTGGAACACTAGACCAATGAGGTAGTCAATAATTAAAAACATCAATAAACTAATTTCACAAAAAGTGGGTTAAGTCAAAATCTACAAGTCCATTGATACAGTGTGTAATATCGAGGATGCAGTCCACTATCCGCAAGAATTTTTGATCTCCCTTTATCCATCTGGCCCGCCACCTTACGAACTGCTATTGAAAATCGGAACGCCTATCGTGCTTTTACGAAATTTAAGCCCACCTAACAAGTGCAATGGCACAATGCTACTAATAAAAGATAACTTAACTGTAGCGACTATTCTCATCGGACCAGGAGCTGGCCAGTTGCGCAGATCACGAGAATTCCAATGATTTCCACGGACCTGCCTATATAGTTCAAGCAACTCCAGTTTCCCATAAAACATAGTTTGCCCTGTTTACTACTAACAAGTCCCAGTGACAAACATTCTCTTTGGTTGGCATTTACCTAAGAAAATAATATTTTACCCATGGGCAGTTATATGGGCAGTTTATCACGAATTGGATCACCCAATCCAATCTCAAAAATTCTAAACAGTTTTAATTTAAATACCTAATTAATTTCATTAGATGCCAACCAAACTTAAATAAAAAATAAAAAAAAATCACCTATAGAAAGTTATAATATCGAGTAATACTTATTAGGGGCAGTATTTTCGAAATCCACGCGGACGAAGTCGCGGTTGCAGTACTAGTATTTCAATAATGTTGGTCGATTGATTGACAGTCGGTAGGCACTTCAATCGATTCGAAGTTTTATTTCGTTGTTGTCGTCCATACAGCGTACACTGCGTGCCCGTCGGATGTCCGGATGTCCGTCCTACTCGTGCGGACTGGTAGCTAACTGGTCCGTAATAAACCGAAGTCTGAAGCTGACTCTGCTGCGCCTTGTTATCGTGTTTCACTAAAGCCAGGTTTGCTGCTCCCAGTTTATAACATGACATGTTATCCGTTAGTCGCGACAAACATTCTATGTTAGGCCTCACAGAAAGGGGGCGTCCTCTTTAAACACGATAACATGGCGCAGTGGACCCAGCTAAACATAAAACATGATTTTAATTTGAACACAAATAAGTAACTAAGTATTGTTTGTGACAAAATCTTCTACATATGCAGGAATTCCCTATCAGTGGGGCGCGCCCCACTTGGGGGGCGTAGGATGATACAAGGGGGGAGAGCGCGCTGGGCGGCTGGAGATTAAAACTTTGAACGAAAAAAATAATTTAAAAACAAAACTGCCTTCAAAAATTTACCTTTTGATCTACACTAAGAAGTTGTGAATAATATAAAAAAATTGCATAAAATATTATTGAAATATTTAACATTTATCAGTTATTTTTGGAGTAGGTGCCAGTGGTGGTGGTGTCAGAGGTGTGTGATTACCTTTTAGTTATATTTTATTTCTTTTTCTTCTTATATTATTTCTATTTTTTTTTGTTTTATAAGTGAACTAGCTGATGCCCGCGCCTTGGCCTGCGTGGATGTCGGTTATCGCGATCAAAAGTAATAATTAAATTTTGATCCCGTTCCCGCAACCCATGTGAACCCATTCCAGGGATTCCACCATACATCATTTTGTTATAGCTCAAAGGGTTTAGGCAGCGTTTTCGTTGAAAAATCCAAATAACGTGAAAAACGAAATAACGTAACATAACAATGCGTTCTGTACACATTTGTATACCCCTTTAGAGATACAGGCGTGATATTACATTATGGAATTGTGTCAACAATACATAACCAAGCGATTACAGCATTTACAGCAATAGCGGGAGATTTGCAAAGGTTTATTGAAATGTTCCATTGTCTATCTCCGAAGATTTCCATCAAAATCATACAAGACCACCGCAAAAGATTTTTTTTCCAAACAGAAAAAATATATGTAATCAGAAATTGTTAACAAATGCTGAAGATATCGCTGAACATACATAACTGGCAAAATGTGGATACTGTACATATCTGAATACCCCTTCAGAGCATACAGGCGTGATGTTACGTTATGAAATCGTGTAAACAATAAATATCCAAGCGATTGCAGCCATCATGACACATTTGCCGTCTATTAATAAAGAGTTCCACTGTATATCTCCGAAGATCAACATCAGATCTTCACAAAATTTAAACGGGACCACTGCGAAATGATACTCTTCTAAACAAAAAAACTGGCCAAGTGCGAGTCGGACTCGCGCACGAAGGGTTCCGTACCATTATCTATACAACATTAGACAAAGGTAAATTGCGGTTTACGATTTATGACGTATTAAAAAAAAACTACTTACTAGATCTCGTTCAAACCAGTTTTCGGTGGAAGTTTGCATAGTAATGTACAGTCAGCGTCAGAGAAAAGGAACCCCCCAAGTCTTTAAATAATATCGTCCGAGCGACGGCGGCTGGCGCGTCACGTGACTCTGGCCCCGAGCAGCTCCCTCCCCCACCACCGCATCCATCTCTACCCGAGCATCCGCCGAGTCGATTCAAATATTATTTGCATGTTTTTAATAATTATATGGTATTTTCGGATTCTGGCCGAACCAAAATAACTTACAAAAACACTCTATACGTGGGGTTAAGGATGCAAACCCGCATCACTAGGCGCCAGTGAATTATTTAGACCGTGCCTTATACCACTAGGCTATTGGCTCAATTAGCAATATCAACGAAAATTCGAATAGCAGCAACAGATTACTCCTTTTATCGAACAAGATTGATAACGGTCTAATCTCCTAGATATTAAGGTTTAAATTTCAACTTCCACCACTTGTGAAAATATTAGCACCTTACCGTCTTGTTTTACAAAATGCAATTCCTAACTCCTCCGTTAACTAAAAGATTAGATTGAAATTAGCATAGATTTCTTGTTTGGTTGAATAGAATGTGCTCGATTCCGATTGTTGCACTACCGTAACTTTACTTCAGAAACTTAACTGCTTTATGAACTGCAAGTTAAGGTTGAATTTAAAATACTTCTTTGCCTTATTTACTAAACTGTGATTGAGGGTATTTATAATTACTTCAAATAGTTTCGTTTTCGTGCCGATCCGCTTGTGTGTAATATCTCCGTCGTAACATTATTTAATTTATTAAGTTTTTGAACAGTTGATTCTATTAACCGATAGTATGGTTTGATTAACAACTTTTTTGAAGGCTAAGATTGTTGTTCTCTGGGAAGAGGAACAAAGCATAAAGAAAATAGCATGAAATATGGGCATAACGGTAAGATTTACGTTATACACAATATTGTTGCATTGTTACTGACAATTTGGTTTTTTTTTATTTCTAATATTATCATTTTCATTACAGAGAAAAACAGTTCTTAGATGGATACAAATGTATCAAGCAAGGGGTGATGTGAAATGTGATCGCCAAGGCCCTCGCCCAATTGCTTACACTAATGAATCGGAGCGACACCGTAATATTGTGGAAGTTCACTCAGTGGCACCCTTCAAAACTACGCGTTCAAGTGCTGAAACTTTTGGAGTGTCGCTTAGCACTGTTCGGCGACATCTACACGCTCCAAACATCTTCATTGGGATGTCTTCAATGGGCCCAGGAGAGCTTGTGGAAATAGGCGGCCGAATGAACAGTGAGCGATACCTTGTAGTGTTGAAGGACGTAATGCTGCCGTCAGTGCGGGTCGCATATCCAGAGGGCCAAATTTACCTAGTTCAGGATAATTCTTCGGTGCATCGGTCCCGAATCGTGCAAGACTGGCTGAAGGCCCAAGAAGACATAACGGTGTTTGATTGGCCGGCTAAAAGCCCGGATCTAAATACTATAGAAAACTTGTGGGGTCAGATGGTTTTGAACTGGGACTCCAGTGAAATAAAATCAAAAAATAATTTGGATAAAGAGGTTAACAAAACTTGGGAACTAATGCGAAATAATGATGCATGCTTCAATATAGTTTCGGGCATGAAAAGTCGACTTCCAGAAGTGATAGACAGTGACGGCCATCCTCTCCGTTATTAATAGGCAATTTACTCGGCAGATTGATTGTGTAACTTATCTGATAAATTTGCATTAGAACGTATGAGCAAGTGTTTATAATTCTCTTTTTTTGGGGGATCATTATCTCGTAGTTAATCAAAAATAAACAACCTTTATTATTGTATGTAATGTGTTAACGATGCACCATCTGACCTCACATATTTTTCTAATGTTGTGTTAAAAGGGTTATTAGAAAATGTGTTAAAAGAGAAAGATGTACATTGCTATACTTTTACAGAAAGTTTACCATGTTGGTTCTTCCTCTGTAATTCACAGGCGCAAATTACAACATTTTTTAATCAGGCTTTTTTTCCGATAAGATCATGCAGAGTATAAAAAAATGTTTTTACAACTTTAAATAAATAAATATTGTAGTTATGTTTCTAGAAATATCTATGAACGAACCTATGTAACGTATCTATTATCTAAGCGTTAAGCGTTCTAAACCTCACCCAGGGTATCTATTTTGTGTTTAGTTAATATTCTAAGTAAATAACCCATTTAACACAGATAGAAAACTGTAAAGTCAACCAGGAAGTGGATTCCATAAGGTCCTAGGAATATAATTAGAGAAATAAATGAATATTGTTTATGCAACATGTCATGTGGCTTTTCTTACAAACCTCAAACCTATTTTAACATTTGATTTCTTAAATAATAATTAACGAAATCACCTAATCATCTATTAAAGAAACTAAAAAAAAAGAAAGAATCATCCTAGAATTTGAACTCGTGACCATTGGATTGCTGAGCAGTAGTCTTAACCACTAAACCAACACGCCATTTACGTTATAATACCAAAACTTAAAATGGTTTGATGTCATTACCAAAGGGGGTTCCTTTTCTCTGAAGCTGACTGTACGTCATATATATTTTTTAGTTTTATCATTCTTTTATTTTAGAAGTTACAGGGGGGGGGACACATTTTACCACTATGGAAATGACTCTGGCGCAAACTATTCAGTTTAGAAAAAAAATATATTAGAAACCTCAATATTATTTTTGAAGACCTATTCATAGATACCCCACACGTACGGGTTTGATGAAAAAAAATTTTGAGTGTCAGTTCTAAGTATGGGGAACCCCCAAATTTCATTGTTTTTTTTCTATTTTTGTGTGAAAATCTTAATGCGATTCACAGAATACATCTACTTACCAAGTTTCAACAGTATAATTCTTATAGTTTCGGAAAAAAGTGGCTGTGACATACGGACGGAGAGACAGACAGACATGACGAATCCATAAGGGTTCCGTTTTTTGCCATTTGGCTACGGAACCCTAAAAAGAACCATCGAAATCGGTTAACAATTGGCGAAGAAAACCTCCTCCTTTTTGAAGTCGGTTAACAAAATTAACCAGAGCGGATATTTTGACAAAATGAAACGAATTTTAATAAAGACATTTTTATTTTGATATCGCCCTTTTATTTCGGCCTCTCTTGCAATATATGTCGGTCATTAAAATAGAAATTGTAGTGATGCGCCATCAGTGAATAAATTCTAATATTGATAGTTTATATTATATATATGTTTAGGAAGCGTCACGCTTCTAAATAACAGCACCTACAGTACAGGTAGCAGTTTGATGATTTTGAGCAGCTTTTTGGCACACCTTTGTTACCTAGTAAAGCCATCGCGACTGACTTTTCATAAAAGAACTCTAGTAGCTACCTACCCAGAAAAAAAATCAGCTTTTTTTAAATGACGCTGACGCCCTGACGCGCGATCTAGCGATCACGGGATCTTGGATCATAATGCTTGTTAATGGTTGCAGTCGTAGGCGCAGAGCGAGACCCGCGCCCCGCGCACCCCCGCCCCTGTACTCAGCACACACATGCCACGTCTCAGGTAAGACAACTGCATATCATCCTATTCACTTTCGCAGTGTTTTCGCTCCTAAAAGATACCTACACATAAAGGTAGCATCTCAATACGCTGTGTTGATTAAACTGCTGTAATAATTTTCAGTAACGTCGACGATCAGTGGCCGCAAGCGCAATTCTGCTTGCGAGGGATGATAAGCTCCATTCGCATTAACAGGTGGTGGTATGCAGTCGTGTGCGGCGTGCTGGTCGCGTACGCACTCGCGCAGCAAGAGGCAGCAGCCGAGGATGAAGCCGCGCAGACAGTGGCCGTGATGCCAGTGACGCTTGGCGGGACGGGCGCAGCCGCCGCACTGGGCGCGCTGGCCGTGGCGGCACTGGCGGCGCGTGGCGTGCGCGCGGTGGTGGCGCCCGCGCCAGGCGCCTGCACCGTCGCGCCCGCAGCTGACGCATGCAGCAACGACGTGCTGCGCGCGCTCGTGCTGAGCCGCGCGCACGTGGCGCTGCTGCCCGTGCCAGCTGCGCGCCCGTTACCCGCGCTGCGTCTCCGCGACGCCGGCCTCTCGGAGCTGGGCGACGTGGCGCCGGCCACACGGTTGGCCTGCCACGTCCGCCCCCCCTCGTCCCGCCTCACCCCCCCGGCGAGCTCCGCGCGCTCCCTACTCGACTTCGCCGACACGGCGGTGGCTGCTCAGTACCGTGTGCCATATGACGACATCGTCTCCGCTCTGCGGGCTGCGGACGATACGGATCCTTTCGGGTATGTATCGTTTTACGTCAAATCCTGCGCCGATTCAATTTAGATTGCCATCGACGCGCTAAGAAGATGATTATTCAAAGTATTTATATTCGAGTGCATTGACAAGTAAAATGATGATGTTCGCAGGTCCGTATGTTTTGCGTCAAACTGCTCGAGCTATAATTACACCCCCGATTGGTGCTCGATGAGCAACTCAACATGCTCGACTTTGCTGACCGACGATGAGAGCGAGGCGCGCGTCCTCGTCGATGTAGTTCGTGCTTACAAGCTGTACACGAGTGTCGTCGCCGTGGGCGCGCACTTACTGGCGGTGGGCGAGCGGCTGGCGCGCCCCCTGCTGCTGTGTGCGCGCGCGGCTCCCCCGCCCGCGCTGGCGCGCCTCAGCCTCACGCCGCTCGCACCGCCTCCTTGCGATACAACTACGCAAGATTGTGCTTTCGATCCCTATCGCCTTACAAAAGTTGTAAACGAGCGCGAACTGCACTCACCCAGCGTGATTAGTATTCTGGGTCGGCTCGAGCTCACGGAAGTCGAGTTACATGATCTCATTCGTCAATACCGTATGTCGGGCTCCGTCGCCGACACTCTGGCGCGGCACTCGAAGTGGACACGGCCGCGAGAGGCGCGCACCGCCGTCATGGTGCCGCTGCACACCCGCCGCCAGGCCTTCGACGCCGGCGCCCTGCGCGCTGCCGCCGTGCTGGCCGAGGAGGACTCCACCAAGAGTGGCATTAGCTTTAAGGTGGAACTGCTGGATGACCAGTGCGCGTCCACGTTGGCCTTCAAATACTTGACGGACGCACTGGGCACGGAGTTCGGCGCGCTGTCGGGCGTGGCGGGCCCGGCGTGCGGCGCCGCCTTCGCGGACGTTGCGCGCCAGAGCCCCACGCTGGCCATGCCAGTGCTGGGCTACACGCCGCAGGCGCCGCCGCCTGCGCCCGCCGCCGACTTCGCCGTGCTGGCGGCGGGCGACGCGCGCCAGTACTCGTCTGCGTGGACGGCGCTGGCAGCGCGCATGCGCTGGCGGCGCGTGGCCGTGCTAAGCGAGCTGGCCACGCGCGCCGCGCTGGATGTAGCCGAGCTGGGCGCCGACGTTATTGTGCACGTGGAGCTACCTGCCGACACGGAGGACGTCGATCTGGACAAAGTATCACAGGTTCAATACCTTTACTCAGTTTAAAAATCATTCGTTTGTAAATAGTTATACAACGAAATCGGGATTAGCTTGGTGTTTATTTCTTCAATGGGGGCTATCGCGCATGACTTCGCCGCTAGAGGCGTTCGTGTAGATGGAGGTCTTCCGAAATGTAATGTCATAGAGTTTTCGTGCGTGGCTTTTTTTATCACGTATTTTAACTATACTCATGATTCTGGTCTAGATTGAGCCATTCCTGATTAAATATGACTTGAAGATTTTAAGTAGCAACTTAGGAACTTATTTGTTAGTACTTGGAGGTAGAATTATTTTTAAATGTTTCATGCTTGTTAATGTTAGGGAGAATATTTGTGAATATGTATCTGAAGTTTACCCTTGTTGATATACGAAATGAAATAAACTTTTTATGTAGTTATTTGTACTTTAAAGCATAAAATAGAATTAATGACAGGACCTTACTCGACAGTGGCGCCATCTGGTGAGCTTAAAAACGATAGCCCCCATTAAACACGTACGGCTCTTGCAAAGCTCATTTAGACACTAAAATCTATGTACTGAACTGGATTACGATCTCAGGCCAGGCCGGTCAGGACAGGACGTGTAGACGGTGTGTTCGTGTTCCACGCGCGCCTCAAAGAGATATCAGCAAAGAGGGGGCAAGGGCCGATGCCTGCCAGGGCTGCGGGCTGTTCGAAAGAGATACCGCGGCCCTGGAACACAAAGGGCAAGGAAGGAACATGGATGGGTTTTAGTCAGTACAAGTCTGACACTCTCTTCCGCTCTGCGCAGAGCGAGAAGTAATTTGATGATTTCCCATCGGTAAAAAAAAAGGTGCGACGTTGCGCTAAAGAAGCTGATTAATTCAATAATTATATGAGATTTAACACCTTTTTGTTATCACATAGAAATTATTATAAAGGGTGTAAACAGACTCTTAACGAAGCCGAAAGGCATTTGTTCTCCCCGTCATTGCGATCATTTTTTTGTTCTTTTGTTTTTTTGTTCCTGGGAACCTTCTAGTTACGGAGATATTGGGGGTCAAAGTTCCAACTTTTTCACAAGTTTTTTTTTAAACACATGTTTTTAATGTAAGATTTTTACTTGAAACACCTCCAGGACCCTCTTACTATTCAATCCATTCATCAGTACCATGTTTTGAGTGCCTAACATTGAGTCTTACCGCAAAACGTAATTTTTCACCCCAAAAAAAAAAGTCGTTTCCCAGCACTAATTTTTGCGTAAAGTTACTTAGTTTGATGTACATAATGCTTGGTTGACGGCTTCGTGAAGAGTCTGTTTACACCCTGTATAGGGATAAACTTATGGTTGATGCAAAACTAAGTTGAGCACTAGGAATTAAAATGGATACCACTTGGTCGCAGTGGGCGAGACGTACAGCGGCGGCAAACGGTCGCATCCTGTACGTGTGCGCCGAGGATGCGCGCGTGGTGCGCGCCGCATTGTGCGCCGGCGCGGGCGTGGGACTGGCGCCCGGCGCCGGCGCCGTGTGGCTGCTGCCGGCCGCACTGCCGCCCGCCTGGCTGCGCCGCCACCCTGCGGACGCGCACAACTGCACGCAGCAGCAGCTGGACGACACGGCCGCCGGCCACCTGAGTGTGGCGCCCGCCTGGTTGGTCGCCTGGGACGACGCCGCGGACGAGGCGGTGCCGTGGACGGAGCGTTGGCGCCGCCACTGTCGCCTGCAGCGCGGCCCCGGCGCGTCCGGCGACTGCACCCGCGCGCCCGCGCACGCCGCGCTGCTCTACGACGCTCTGCGCATGTGGGACGCTGCGCTGCGGCGCCAGCTGCACGCTCATCCTGCAGCTCTGGACAATCTTCACCACAGGGGCATCGCTAGGTGAACCAAACTTTAGCCAAGTTTTGAGTTACTAGATCTCAAACAAAGATCGATAATGTTTTTGAAGTAAAACTTCTTTAAGCACGCTTGACTTGGGTAGTAAGCTGGTGAATGGGTTACGTTACGAGGCAAACGGAAGTTGAAAGAGAGAGAGTTACGTTTTTGAATTTGACAGACGTTCGGCATTTGTTTAAGTATTTACTTCAGTCGTGTGGTCTAGAGCACATTCGTTTTTCTGTTCTAGAGCCCTTATAGAAGATGTAACTACAGTCAACTACAGCGGCCTTACAGGGGCGTTCGAGTGGAGCGGCGTCGGTGCGGGGGGCGGGGCGCGCGCTCGGTTGTCACCGCTGGTGCTGCTGCAGTGGCACAACGGCACGCGGCGCCGCGTGGGCAGCTGGAGCGCCGGCGCCGGGTACGCGGCCGGGCCGGACGCGCTGCGCTGGCTCACGGACGACGGGCGCGCGCCGGACGATGGCGCCGAGCGCTGCTCGCTGCAGGCGCTGGCCGACGTGCTGCACGCCGACTGCCGCACCGCCTTCGTGGCGCTAGGCGCGCTGCTACTGGCCTTGCTGCTGGCGGTGATGGCGGGCGCGGCCTGGCACTGCAAGCAGCGCGCCGAGCGCAAGTACCGGACGCGGCTGGCCGCGCTCGGCCTCACGCGGCTGGGCCCCAAGCCCGGCGGCCTGGACCGCTGGGAGATCCCGCGCGAGCGCGTTGTCATCAACCGCAAGCTCGGCACGGGCGCGTTCGGCACGGTGTACGGCGGCCACGCACTGCTAGCTGAGGATCGCGGCTGGTCCGCTGTGGCCGTGAAGACGCTGAAGGCCGGCGCCACCACGGAGGAGAAGCTTGACTTTCTGTCGGAGGCAGAGGCAATGAAGCGCTTCGACCACAAGAACGTGGTGCGGCTGCTGGGCGTAGTGACTAAGACCGAGCCGGTGTGTACCGTGATGGAGTTCATGCTGTACGGTGACCTGAAGAACTACCTGTTGGCACGGCGTCACCTGGCGGCGGGTGCGGGTGGTGGCGAAGGAGGCGAGGCGGAGGTGTCAGCGGCGCGGCTGACGAGTATGGCGCTGGACGCGGCCCGCGCACTGTCGTACCTGGCGCAGCTGCGCTACGTGCACCGCGACGTGGCCGCGCGGAACTGCCTGGTGAGCGCGCACCGCGTCGTCAAGCTGGCCGACTTCGGCATGACGCGCTTGGTATTCGAGAACGACTACTACCGCTTCAGCCGCAAGGGCATGCTGCCGGTGCGCTGGATGGCGCCCGAGAGCTTGGCGCTCGGCGTGTTCTCGCCCGCCTCCGACGTCTGGTCGTTCGGCGTGCTGCTGTACGAGATCGTCACCTTCGGCTCGTTGCCCTTCCAGGGTCTGAGCAACGCGGAGGTGCTCGCTCGCGTCAAGGCTGGCCACACGCTAGAGCTGCCGCCGGGCTTGAAGCCACAGCTGTGAGTTTTTCCTCTGTCACTGTTGCTGATTTGAAAAGACTGCGTAAGCGCCTCATAATCGTAATGAATCGATCTGAACTGTTACGGCAGCGTGGGGCTGATCAAGTCGTGCTGGCAGCAGGAGCACGGCGCGCGGCCGGGCGCGGCGGAGGTGGCGGCGTTCCTGGCGGAGAGCCCGCGCCTGCTGGCGCCGTGCCTGGACGTGCCGCTGGACGCGCTGCCGCTGGAGCCGTGCGACGTGTGGCGCGACGCCCGCGACCGCGCCGAGGTACCGTCCTACTAGCATATAGCGCTCCGAGCGCTGCGCTCTTTTTAACAACTAATCATTGATAGACATTTAATTTTGTGGCATTTAAAACTAATTTATTTCAGATTAAAATATCCATAAATAGTTATCTATAACTAACTTAACTTAAATTAAAAACTATTGGCATGGAACCCGTGTGCACTCTCTCGTGTGTGTGTTCCTGTAATGTACAAGAGGGCAATCGACCCGTTCTATAATGGTGTTTAAGATACTGCTGGTACTATCGCGCACTCGAAGCATCAGGGAGGCTATCCGTTTGCGTGCAATTATTTTAAAACAATCAGTTCATATTTGCCCACAGGCTACAGGAGTTAAAAGTCTGGCAGTACGCTTTGAACAGAGTAACCTTAACTTCCTTTGTACACCTTGCAAACCTACGGGTAATCATGTTGCAATGCATTGCCAACGCCCTACGTTACCGCTCTATATCAATATCATCCGAGTGGTCTTCGGTGACCCTGTGCCCCAGGTACATGAACTTTGTTATTCGCCTCAAAGCCACTCCCCGAAGTATCACTGGAAGAATGGATTGAAGTACATTCCCAGACTTGAAACCAAGAAGTTCACTCTTGCTTAAATTATACCTGAGGCTATGGGCCTCCGCGTACCTCTCACAAACATCCACTAATGACTGCAACGCTCTGACCGACGGACTCAGCAGGACCATAGCATAACTGATATTATTCACAAATTGACAATCTATGGAACATCGTACTCCAGTTTTGCCGAGCTCCCTAATCAGAGCGTTAACATAGAAGTTAAAAAGGCGCTGTGAGCTTAAGCCACCGTGCCTAATCCCACACTCCAGCTTGTAAATTTCTGAACATGCCTCAGAAGCTTATCCCATAATACCTTCGACAAGTCCAAGAAACAGGTATATACGGGCTTTTTCTTAGTGACATAATACTGAACAGTATGCTTGAGTCTCAAAATAGCAGTCTCAGTGGAAAACCCAGGCCTGAAGCCAAATTGGCCCTCATGTAAATCAATATGACTGCTGAGGTGATTATCAGGCAAACCATCCACCACCTTCACAAGTATTGTAGCCAATGAGATTGGTCTGTCGTTCGACTTGTCGGAGACATCGCCCATCTTGTTTTTAACAACAAGCACAACAATGGTCTTCATAAACTAAGAAGGTCAAATACCCATGCCTTAAACAGAAGTTATAAAATAAAACCTATACTTTAGGCAAATGCACCCAAATACTGCAAGTGCTCGGTACTAAGCTCCTCATGACCTGTTGATTTACCACGTGTTATATTTTTAACCACGGACGCTACTTTTTTTAGCTGAAAAACGAAGTAAGTAACTAGTTGCTTATCAAATTCTCTGTATCACGCACCTGCAGAGGCGGGTCTAGAGTCGATTCTACTTTAAACTGTTACTTAAACACTTTCGCAATCCGGAAGTGCTCACTCTCCATTCACGTTAGAAGGAACGCACGACCCAGATCCCAACGCCTAGATATGTTTCCAGAAGCGCTTAAAGTCCTTCGCGTTATTGTGTGTGGCAAGAATGTCCATTTTTATTTTACCCTCGTTATCCTGACATGACACCATTACAGCTTTATTTAGGGCAGTGTTCTGCCTCGTTAGTCTAGCGGTCGCCAGCACTACTGCTGAGCATGAGTTCTGGGTTCGATCCACAGGTCGGGCAAATTTAGATTTTTCAATCAGACATTTTCAGCAGCAGCTAGAGCCTCTATAGATTTGTGCCTGGCTGCTAGCATAAGATTGCCGCCGTTAAACATTTGCGTTATGTTATGCAACCCAGTTTTGTGGGTGTCTTGCCAATAATCAACCCTTGGATTGAGGTAGCCGTCTTTGAGAGGACGGATCAAAGATTGCTTTCTGTTTAAAAAATATAGTTTTCATGTGCCAAACACTATAGATTTGAAAGTGGATAGCAGTCAAATATCCTATTGTAACTGTTTCTATTAATGGGTTCAATCAGTTTTAGTTAGGTACGAGTTAATACTTTAAAATGATTTTACCTTAATTTACTTTATAAATGCAATTAACTACTTTATAATTTTACAAAGCGACAGCTAGATCCTATCAGATTTATCCACTGAATCTATAATACACTTGAATCTACAGTACAAGGATCTTTTGGCGCTCGACATTTTTTAAGCTATTGCATAGCTTCTATCGTGGGCCTTCAGCGTGGAGACCGAATCCAGAAATTCCGTAACGAAAATAACCTAACACCTAGTGCCTAACACGTAGTGTCAGATATTGGTAGGTAGGTTATTATTTTTGATCTACTGCTGGAGCTAGGAGGTTAGGTTGTATAGGTTTACCTGAAAGTGAATAAATAATTATAATTACATAAGTTGATAAAAAATGCTATGCAATAGCTATACCGCGGCAGTCTCCCAGTGCCACACGTCTTTTTTAAGTATGTTCCGATTAGGTACTTGTACCGCTATAGTTGAAGCACTCTAGTGTGTGGTGTCCGCAGGCACGCTGGGTGTCGTGGGCCGCGCCCGCCTCCGCCACCACCGACACCACGTACCTGAGCGACGCGCCGCCGCAGGACACCGACGCCTTCCTGCCGTGAACCACCCGCCTAGGTGCAGCTCGCTCACATTGAACTGAAAGGCCTGCGTCTTAGGACGCTTATCGTAAATCATTCCAACACTTTTCTAGTCAAAATGCAGGTATACCTAAACTAAGAATAATATTGTAATTAATTTAATTTAAAGAATGTATATAAGTACCAATTTTTTTAATAAATGAAAAATATTAAGAGCCCTTATTTTTCCCGTAATTTGAGACGCTAAGCATATGCCATTTTTACTGTGTAGGTACGAGTAGGTAGTGTGATATCCGTGAAACATGCGTGCGGTTTATTTGTAAAAAAATAGTCGCATTTGATTATCAAGTCCGTTACTTATTTACAGTGTCCGACCGGAGGTCAATATCAGTCCGAAGCCGTAGACGATATAATATCGGCTTCCGGTACGAACTTCGGTCAAAGCCGAAGGTATATGAATCCTATGAATCATATTATTTAGTTTATATTTTTTTTTAGGTTAACGAAAAGTGAAGTCCAAGAAATGTTGAAAAATTTTTGTTTTTCGCCAAATATTGCTGTTTTATAGGGCTCCGTAGTCAACAAGGAACCCTTAGGGTTTCGCCATGTCCGTCTAATTGTCCGCAGTTTAGTTCAAAGACTCTTATTACAGCCACACTCAGAAAACTTCCTTAAATTAGTCCTAATGAATACTTAACTAATTAGCATTACATTCGTTAATCAACGGTTCATCCCAGAGACATAATTTAAGGGTTCATTAACTAATGACAGCTTTAAGTGTACGTAGGGCGAAGCATCATAAAAACATTTTATCGATTGCATATCGATAAAGCCTTGGTGAGCCACATTTAATAAGTGTTGATATTAAATAACATTGATGTTTATTCATACACGATGAAAACTAATATTCATAGTAATATAAATCATCATCTGCCTAGCCTTTTCCCAACTGTGTTGGGGTTGGCTTCCAGTCTAACCGGATGCAGCTGAATACCAGTATTTTACATGGAGCGACTACCTATCTGACCTCCACAACCCAGTTAATACTGGGTAATACGATACCTCTTGGTAAGACTGGTTGTCAGACTTTTTGGGCCACTGACTACCTGTAACGACTGTCAATGATGTACAAATGACAGCTGGGACCAACGGCTTAACGTGCTTTCGGAGACACGGAGGAAACTCGGTATGTAATGGGTGGTCACCCATCCACAGACCAACCTAGGCAAGCACGGCTTAACCTAAAGATCAATCCGAGCGGCTGTTATTATTTTGCCACGAGCTCCTCCTCCTCCTTCATAGTAATATAAATGACAATCAGTTATTTTACTGTAAGTTTTTACGAAACTGAGTACTTATATTCTATTAAATAAATCAACATAACCCAACCATTTTTTAAAGAATCATCATAATTACATATACAGACTAATATGTCATACAGTGGAATCAGTCTTGTTTTATAGTAATTTTCTATTTAAAAATATATATAAAAGATATTTATTAAAAAACAGATTTATCAGAATCAGATACATCGAAAAATGAAACTCTAGTCTTCTTATCCTTATTACTATTATTTGGAACATTTGTCATTGTTTTGAAGGAAGGCATTGTATGTAAGACTAACATCAACAGGAGAGACAGGAGCCCAAAAACTGTCTGTCAGATAAATCCCTATTCCCTTTTTGAGTTCTCTCCCGGTATTTTATCTCATAAATTAAGTATTTTTATCTCTTTTTTTCTCTTCTCTTCTTCTCGTCCAACTTACCGCAGTGTCACAAGACGAAAGTCTATGACCAGTGTGTGTTGCCAGTGATTACATACGGGACCGAAACGTGGTCGCTCACAATGGGCCTAATTAGAAAGCTTAAAGTCACCCAAAGGGCAATAGAGAGGGCTATACTTGGAGGAGGCCTATGTCCAGCAGTGGACGTCTTTCGGCTGAAATGATGATGATGATGATGATCTCTTTTTTTTATTATACTTGTCTTCCTCGTTTTCCTTTGATTGTAGATACAAAACGTTTTCCTTTGATTGTAGATACAAAACGTTTTCCTTTGATTGTAGATACAAAACGTTTTCCTTTGATTGTAGATACAAAACGTTTTCCTTTGATTGTAGATACAAAACGTTTTCCTTTGATTGTAGATACAAAACGTTTTCCTTTGATTGTAGATACAAAACGTTTTCCTTTGATTGTAGATACAAAACGTTTTCCTTTGATTGTAGATACAAAACGTTTTCCTTTGATTGTAGATACAAAACGTTTTCCTTTGATTGTAGATACAAAACGTTTTCCTTTGATTGTAGATACAAAACGTTTTCCTTTGATTGTAGATACAAAACGTTTTCCTTTGATTGTAGATACAAAACGTTTTCCTTTGATTGTAGATACAAAACGTTTTCCTTTGATTGTAGATACAAAACGTTTTCCTTTGATTGTAGATACAAAACGTTTTCCTTTGATTGTAGATACAAAACGTTTTCCTTTGATTGTAGATACAAAACGTTTTCCTTTGATTGTAGATACAAAACGTTTTCCTTTGATTGTAGATACAAAACGTTTTCCTTTGATTGTAGATACAAAACGGTCATTTTTAATTCGTTCTTGGCGTTGTCGTGCGGCTAGCCTTCTCTTCTCTTTTACTTCTTCTTTGTTTTTTTGGGTTTTCCCATCCTATAAATTAAATAACTTGATGAATGGTCAGCATATAGTATAGCATAAGTTAGTAAACAAGCATTATTTTTTCATACAACGGTAATTATTAACACATGGTAATTAGAACCGGGAATTAGAAAACTATAGATTTTCTTTAACATTTCGGAAACCAAAACAGCACGCAAATACTGGATAATCACAACGTACGGAGGCCAAAGTACTGTTTAACTTATAAAATCAAGTATTTAAATAAGTACAACGGTAATTAGAGAAGTTTTTAACCAAGGCAACGGTAATTATAAACTGTTGAGAGTATGGACGCCTGCGCTAAGTATGTGATGTGCATGTCTATATATGTCATCGTGTTTTATACAGGCGTACTCTCGTCCATATATTTGTGCACTGACAGTTACGTTTGAATTTCTTTAATTGTATTAAATAGTTACCATCTCTCAAATTGCCTTTCTCCTTATTCCATCAGGTTATGGGCCGTCCCAAGCTTGCCGTTTAAAGTTATCTTTGTGTTTTAAACAGTATTTATAATAGTAAAAGAAAAATCACGAGTATAACCTTACTTTTGGTCGCGTGCCATTTTTTTTCTTTTGAGCTATTCGATTTATAGATTGAATATTTACGATATAAAAATGGCTGGAAGTAATTCAATGATGACAATTGAAAAGCTAACGGGTTGTGAAATTTGGGCAAGTTGGAGTTTTGCTGTGAAAGCATACCTACAACATGAAGATATGTATAACTGTGTTTTAAAAGAGCCTGTGCCTAATGACCCTGTCTCGGTTAAACAAGACACCAAAGCCAAGTCAAAGTTAATACTATTAGTTGACCCGATTTTATACGTACATATTCAAAAAGCTCAAAATGCAAAACAGGTATGGAAAAATTTGGCAAGGGCATTTGAAGACAGCGGATTAACTCGTAAAGTAGGCTTATTAAGAGACCTCATTAATACCAATTTGGAAAACAGTTCATCAGTCGAAGACTATGTGAACAAAGTAATGTCAGCCGCGCACAAGTTAAGGAATATAAAACTCAATGTGGATGATGAGTGGTTGGGCACACTAATGCTGGCAGGATTGCCAGAAATGTACAAGCCCATGATCATGGGCTTAGAAAGTTCCGGTATGAAGATAAGTGCTGATTTAGTGAAAAATAAATTACTTCAAGAAGTAAAAATATCAGACACTTCCGCACTTTATACAAACTCAAAAAATCAGTCCAAAAGTGATCAATTCAAAAATAAGAAAGGCCCTAGGTGCTTTCATTGTAATAAGTACGGACATCTTAGTAAGAATTGTTGGCATAAGAAGACAAGTAAGGATGAAAAAATCGATAAAGAAACTGGATATGTTGCAGCTTTTTCAGCATCCACAGCAAATTACTCCAATTTTTGGTATGTTGACTCAGGGGTATCTATGCATATGACTCGAAACAAGGACTGGCTCACTGATATTCCTCCTCCATACCGAGCATAAGAATTGCTAACAACCAAGTATTAAAAGTTGAATGCAGCGGTAATGTATGTATAAAGGTAAATGCAAAAGATGGCAGCACCGATTCAATACAGGTGAGGAATGTTTTATAAGAACCAGAAATAAAAGCAAATTTGATATCAGTCAGCAAAATAATTAAAGGTGGATGTAATGTAATATTCAATAAACATGGTTGTCAAATTTACAATCCCCGCAACAAGTTAGTTGCAAGGGCTGACTTAATTAATGAGACATATCTGTTAAATACTTGTAAAAATCAAGACATGCAAGTCATGATGGCTAAGACTGATGATGATACTTATCTGTGGCACCAAAGGACGAGTAACTTAAATTTCACTAATCTTAATAAAATACCTAACTTTACAGAAGGCGTAAAGTTGGCACCAAGAAAAGAAAATTCTATTTGTGTAACATGTCTTGAAGGTAAGCAAACGAGAAAACCGTTCTCCACTGAAGGCTCCCGTGCAACCAGCTTGCTAGAGCTTATCCACAGTGACGTATGTGGACCGATGAAGAATACTTCTATAGGAGGGGCAAGGTATTTTGTAACCTTTATTGATGACTTTTCTCGACGAGTTCATGTATATTTTATTAGAAATAAAAGTGTTCTTCAAAAATTTGTGGAATTTAAGAATACAGTAGAAAATGAGTTACGTACAAAAATAAAAACTCTTTGAAGCAATAATGGAACCGAATTTAAAAATAATATTTTTGACGCCTACTTGAAGAAACATGGAATACTGCACCAGACATCTAATCCATACACTCCTGAGCAGAACGGTCTCAGTGAGAGAATGAATAGAACTTTGATAGAGCGCGCTAAATGTATGATGCTAAATGCTGAATTGCAGGTTACATTTTGGGCAGAAGCGGTCGCTACAGCTGCATACATTGTGAACCGATCTCCCACCTGCACCTTATCTGATGCGACGCCTCATGAAGTATGGACTGGAAAGAAGCCAAATCTGAGTCACATGCGAATTTTTGGATGTCCTGCAATGGTGCTTATTCCTAAAGCAAATAGAACTAAGCTTGATGTGAAGTCACGAAAGTTAATATTTGTTGGCTACAATGACAGTACAAAAGGCTACCGACTCATAGATCTATCAACAAAAAAAGGAGTCATAAGTAAGGATGTTGTATTTCTAGAAGCTTCAATTAAAATAAATAAAGTGGATTATGTACCTAAAAAAAGAAACGGAAATTATTAAAAATGGCATTGAGATAGAGAAAAACATAAAGGAAAGTTGTAATAAACAAGAAAAGAAAACTGTTTACTTACCTGTTGATGAACCTGAAGAATCTGTGTAAAGAAACATTAATAATGGAAGAAGAGAAACACAAGATGAATCTCAAATTATTTCAATTTCAGATGATTCTGTTCAATTTGAAGATGTTAATGATGAGACATACTTACCTGACAGGGCAGTTGATTCTCATCGGAATTTCTCCACCTCAGCAATGGGTATAATTTTAAAGCGTCTGCGTCCAGGAGAGGACGTTGAGAGTATGGACGCCTGCGCTAAGTAAAATAGCAATATGTGATGTGCATGTCTATATATGTCATCGTGTTTTATACAGGCGTACTCTCTATTCTATTCTATTTTTGTTTAATGGCAAGCAAAGCCGATGTCGACTATTCTGCCAATGTCCAGTGAATTGAAAAAACAAGTGTGCATAAAAAAAAAGAAAATAAATTGGGTTAAAAGAGAACAACAACTACAACTGAAGTCACAAGTTAAATCATCAGTTGATACAATTGGATACAATGTGGGTCTTGTCGGGTTAGCACGGACTGAAACAAACAAAAAAAAATATAAATAAAATTTACGCTTCACACCAACACAAGCCCATTTATAATTTTATGTTATTGTGACGGATGAAGATCATCAGCGTCACAAACAATTCAGGGGAGGAATGTGTTAGCAAGGAAGGAAAATTAGTCGGAAGAGGGATTTTAAACTTAGGGAGACGGCTATACAGATCTAGGGAAGGAACGTTGTTTGAGCATTCGAAGAAGATGTGATCCAGAGTGCCCTCTCCTAAGCCGCACTCGCAAAGAGAGGAGTCCCTAACCCGGATTTTTTGCAAGAAGACAGGGGTACTGCAAAAACCTAGACGGATGCGACAAAGTACGGATATAACGGTTTTGGAGACTTTTTTGAAGTTATAAAACCAAGGCTTTGCCTTTATGGTAGGTTGTACTGCATAATAAAACCTGCCCTTTTTCCTTCCAGAGATACTCCATTGTTCCTGCCACGAAGATTGGAGTTTAGTTCGTGGAAGGTTCAATAAATCATACCCCTGATGAGAATTGTAGGAGAGATCAACTACTGTTGATGAGCAAGCGTCTCTGGCCAAAGCATCAACACACTCATTGCCCTTAATGCCACAATGACTAGGTATCCAAACTAACTGAACCTCTTTTTGGTTGGTTGTACAAGATAATAATGACTTTTTTATTTTTAAAACAAGGGAGCTGTGTAATTTAGTTTTACTAAGGCTTGCAGACAGCTAAGAGAGAGTCTGTGAAGATTACTGCTTTGTGGATGTTATGGTGTGATTCTATAAAAAGGCAAGCTTCCAATAAAGCCACACACTCACCAGTGAATACAGAGGACTCTTTAGGACACTTAAACTGTAAAATTATTTTAGAGCTTTGGTATTAGACCGCAGCTCCAGTGTGATTAAGAGCTGTTAATTTGGAAGCATCCGTAGAAAATAATTGAAAACCATTCCATCGCTCGCCCACCACCGCATTGAATGTCGAGTTCGCTGACTGAGATTTTTTAGATATAAAACACTACAAACTAAGGCATTATAAACTAATTTCATGAAGTAGGGGTGCGCACCCCACCAAACACCCGCAAGAACTTTTGAGATTGAAATAGTTCTTTCACATTTTTGAGTCAGAAAATTTATATGATGTTTGCCAGTTAATTTTGTGTCCATAATAACGCCCAAAAATTTAACTTTGTTGGCAATTGGAATATTTTGGCCTAAAATGTCAATTGAAACATGAGGAGTGCGTCTTTTTCGAGAGAAGATTACAGCCGAACTTTTTGGCGCAGATAGCGACAGGCCATGACTTAAAAGCCACTGATTCAAAGAATCCACAGAGAGGCACAAAGATGAAGCAGCATCGACTATAGAGGAATCTGTCACATACAGGGCAATGTCGTCGGCATATTGTAAGATGCGACAATTATTGTTTAGGCAGGACCCAATATCAGCCGTATACAAGTTATACAGTATGGGACTGAGGGGAGAGCCTTGTGGGAGTCCTTTCCATGTCTCCCTCTTATCGAACTCCTCTCCCTGGACTCTCAGGACCAGAGAGCGGGACATCAGTACTTCACATATACATCGTATCATCTTGACCGGTTAACTCAGCTGTTGCAGTTTTTACCTGAGTACTGGAAGAAGTACATTGTCATACGCCGAGGAGATGTCTAGGAAGGTAGTAACAACGGATTCATTTTTTTGAAAAAGCTAAGTGGATGTCGCAACTAGAGTACCAACACTGTCCATTGTACCAAGTCCTTTCCTAAAACCAAATTGATAATTCGGCAGTAAGTCTCTCGATTCGACAATCCACTCGAGGCGGTTTTTAATAAGGTGCTCCAGTAATTTGGCCAGGCAGAAGACAGAGCAATTGGCCTAAGGCCATTCGGATCATCTGCGTGTTTACCTGGTTTCAATAGTGGAATAATTATTTGGAGTTTCCATTGGTCAGGGACCCAACCATGAATATAGCAAAAATTTACAATATTAAAAAAAAACTAAAATAACTTTTTTTTTTAAATATAAAAAATAAAATATATAGAAAAAGAAATATGTCTTAAATTTGGTAGTCCCAAAATAATTGTTTGTGATAATGGTACAAAATTCACTTCTTAGCGATTCGTAGAGTTTATGAAAAGTTTTAATATCAATAAAATATTTTATAATACTTTATACACGCTCCAAAATAATACTGTTGAGAGGTATAATCAAACTGTTGAAACTTGCATAGCTTGTTTTGTCAAAGATGATCATAGAACTCGGTCTAAATATTTACCTAATATTCAACTAGCTTTGAATAATAGTGTGAATCTGGCCACAGATTTCACACCTAATTTTTTGATGTTTGGTAGAGAACTTATTTTTTATGCTTCTTTACATCGTTTTAGTGACTCTATCGATAACTTGGATGAACTGGAAGTTTCCAATAGAGCTCATAAAAAACCGACTTCCAAAAAAACACAAAAAAAAACTAAAATAACTTTTTTTAAATTACTTTCGGAAGTCGGTGACTTTGTTTGTTTCATTGTCATTTTTTGTCACCGACTTATAGCGGAGTTCTTAAGGCGACCTTACAGCTCCATCACCAGACCCTGGATACTATCTAAAGACAAACTACTCATTAAGACGAATCAAACGAGCCCAAACTCGATGCGGTTACGTCGTTTTATCACGGAGATCCTATGGCCACCTTCAAGTTCCATCATCAAACCCTGGATACTATCTAAAGACAAACAACTTATTTAGACGAATCAAACGAGCCGAACTCGATGCGATTATGTCGTTTTATCACGCAGATCCTATGGCCACCTTACAGCTCCATCATCAGACCCTGGATACCAACTATAGACAAAGTACTCATTTAGACGAATCAAACGAGCCCAAACTTGATGCGGTTACGTCGTTTTATCATCGAGATCCTATGGCCACCTTCCAGCTTCATCATCAGACCCTGGATACTATCTAGAGACAAAGTACTCGTCAAGACGAATCATACGAGCCCAAACTCGATGGGGTTATGTCGTTTCATAACGGAGTTCCTAAGGCCGCCGTCCAGCTCCATCATCAAATCAGCTCCATGTCATCGATATATTGTACTATCACGCGATATACATAAGCATGCAAATTTTTAATTCAATCGGAAATCAGGACATGTGTCAAATTAAACATGCAAGACTTCAGGCGTCGTCGCGTGATATAGCAATTAACGTGAAAACATACCAAATTACTGAACCGATTTCGATGAAATTCTATGGGACCAATCAGGAAGTATATCCTTTCACATAAAAGAAGAATTTTTGAAATCGGTTAAGAATCGACGGAGATATGAGGTAACAAACACAAAAAAAAAAACATACAACCGAATTGAGAACCTCCTCCTTTTTGAAGAAAGTCGGTTAAAAATATACCGAGATCCGAAAAAAAAGAAAGATAGGTAAACCTCTACAAGTGAAAACAAAGCGTACAAAAGTAGTAGGTCCCAATACAGAAATTGTATACAATAATGTGCATACAAAATTGTATACAAGACTACATAAAAAAATAATAATAATAATCCTTTGATATGGAAAATGTATTCGTGTGGGTTGAAAAAGTTATTAAAAAGTCCTAAATTGTATTTTAGAAAGTTTAGAAGTCAAATTTAATAAATTTATAAGAAGTTACCTAGCATACATCATCATTCAAATCGTCGATAACCTATCATCCATTCCATCGTACATCACACTATCAATAACGACCTTCCAACAAAATTATGAAAATCAAGATTAGCAGTTGGAATCCAAATTAAAATTTAATTATATCCTTAACATGATAACGACCAGAGGTACCCTTATTAAGGTCTTTCAGAATATAAACATTATCAGAGAACTTTTCAATAATTTTACATTTAATAATTTTACATTTAATTTATCTATAATATGTATGTATTTAGAAATATATAAGTATGTTTATCAGTTGTCTGGTTTGCCATAGTACAGGCTCTGCCTAGTTTGGGATCAGATGGCGGTGTGTTGGTTGTCCCAAGATATTATTATATTAATAAACTTTGGAGCAAGTTTTGCCGAAAAATAAGTAGGTGCATGAGATTGAACGAATTTTTTTCTCCTCACGACATTACCCACATCAAAAGAAATTACTATTATAAATGAGTTTGAACTTTAAAAAAAACATCACTAAGTGAATAAGGAGAATTGGCATTATGAGCTCTATTGGAAACTTCCAGTTCATCCAAGTTATCGATAGAGTCACTAAAACGATGTAAAGAAGCATAAAAAATAAGTTCTCTACCAAACATCAAAAAAATTAGGTGTGAAATCTGTGGCCAGATTCACACTATTATTCAAAGCTAGTTGAATATTAGGTAAATATTTAGACCGAGTTCTATGATCATCTTTGACAAAACAAGCTATGCAAGTTTCAACAGTTTGATTATACCTCTCAACAGTATTATTTTGGAGCGTGTATAAAGTATTATATAATATTTTATTGATATTAAAACTTTTCATAAACTCTACGAATCGCTAAGAAGTGAATTTTGTACCATTATCACAACCAATTATTTTGGGACTACCAAATTTAAGACATATTTCTTTTTCAAAAAGTTTATTTATTACTCTAGTAGTAGCATTTATCATAGGAAAAATCCAATAGTATTTAGTAAGAACATCAACAACTGAGAGAATATATTTATGTTGAACGAGATAAATAATACTTTTCATAAGAAATATGTTCAAAAAGTGAAACAGTATTATTTAATTTTTGTTGCTCAGAAGGAGAAAGTTCACTACCAGAGGTGACTGTACAAACTTGAACTGTATTGCATGGAACATAAGTTATATTTTTTCATAAATAGTTAGCCAAATCGAATTTTAACCAAAATCAAAACCTAAAATGAAATCAGGCTGAAAAGAAGGTATAATTAGAAAATTAATCTCTTTAGTTAAATTATCACAAGTAACAGGTAATTCAATGGTACCAATTCTCTGTGAAGAACCATCAGCGGTATAAGCAGCACTAGAAACAGAATTTATTTTATGATCTAACTTTGTGTAAATAGGCAACATTTGATTTGATGTGGTTTTGGTTACTATTATTAAACATTACGTTTAATAATAGTAACCAAAACCACATCAAACAATGGCGAAGAAAGGCGACTAGCCATATCCATTATTTCTGTAATGAAATCTGGGAGAGTTTCAGAACTCTTTTGTTTCCTCGTACGAAGGTCATTTTCCAAAAAATAGTCAAAATCCGGCCTGTCAAAACGTTTAAGTAAAGCAAGTTTAATCTCGTGCCAATCGTGGAATATGAAAGCGAACTGTGCGAAACCATTTCAGAGCAATATCATTAAGCAAGTCCGTGAGCCAACCAACAAATTTTCGTCAAAATTTTTGTATAAAAAATATTGTTCCACTTCAGTAATAAACTCCCTAAACACAAGATTTCCCATCGGTTTTAAGTTTACTCTTTTTCAAGTCAGGCAACTTAATTGCAGAAGGCAAATTCTTTTTAATATGATCATTCATAGAATTAAATGAAGGCAGAGCGTGCGTCGCAAAAGCTGAGGAAGTGCGTGCAATCCTGTCGTTATGATCAGAAGGGTGTGGTACTTCTGTCTAATTAATCATATCCGGAACAATAGGTGCAACATTAGGAACTGTGCAGGCACCATCAGATTCTATGTTGTATTTAGCAAGAGGCGGAAAAGACTGATGTTCTTTATCCGTTTAAATCTTCAACACGTTGAAGAAATCAGACTTTTAAGGTGAACGCGCACCTGACCGCGCCGCACTCGCCGCAGTCATCGCATTTTATAAATCTTTATATGAAACTAGCTGACCCGCGCAACTTCGTTTGCGTCACATAATGCAATTAAATAATATTGCGACTACCCTACCCTACCTACCCTACTTACCCTACCTACCCTACCTAAACTACCTAAACTACCTACCCTACCTAAACTACCTACCCTACTTACCCTACCTATCCAACCTACCCTACCTATCCAACCTACCCTACCTATCCAACCTACCCTACCTACCCTACCCTACCCTACCCTACCTACCCTACTTACCCTACTTACCCTACCTACCCTACCTAAACTACCTACCCTACTTACCATACCTACCCAACCTACTCTACCTACCCTACCCTACCCTACCCTGCCCTACCTACCCTACCCTACCTACCTCCCTAGTACCTACCTACCCTACCTACCTACCTCCCTAGTAGCTACCTACCCTACCTACCTCCCTAGTACCTACCTACCCTAGCCCTACCTACCTACCCTTCCTACCTACATTCCTAGTACCTACCTACCCTACCTCCCTAGTACCTACCTACGTGACGTGGGGTATCAGTTGCGCTAATTTATTTAAAAACGCTTTTATTCATTTTTTTTTTCCGTGAATGCGGTCGTCGGGATAAAAAGTCTGCTTTCTATTTGCAAGCCAATTCGATATTTAAATAAAACCTTTGATAAGTTGGCTCCTTGGTTGCCATGCTTTTGAGTATAAGATCGTTCCATTTTTAAATATAGTAAAGGTATCGACATCTGTTAGAATCATTTGGAGTTAACAGATAATTGTGACTGTCAAATAATAACAGACAAATAATTAGCAATAAATTAAAATTGCGACTATAATTTGAGATTTAAACTATCCTATCTCTCAAGTTGGATCGAACTGCACATGGTGTGCGAATTTTATTATAATCGGTTAAGTGGTTTAGGAGTCCATTGAGGACAAACATTGTGACACGAGATTTATATATATTAAGAAGATAGTATACGGCATCGCGCACCTATCTGCGCCGAACCATCCGCATTTTCTTAAAATCCTGTAGGTATACTAATTCCACAAGCTCGCGCGGCTGACGTCATGAAATTCGGCGCGTTCGATGCGTGCGGCGAGTGCGGTGCGGGTGCGCTAGCGCCGGGGATGATGTCATCCGTATTCATTAAATGATGGATGCGATTCGCCGCTTGCGGTGAGTACGGCGCGTGGCGCGTACGGCGCGGCGCGGGCGTCGCGCCACGATGCGGGCAAGTGCGCGAGGCTATGAGGAAATGGGATGACTGCGGCGAGTGCGGCGCGGTCAGGTGTGCGTTCACCTTTAATCTGCAGGTCTGCAGGTTTAATCTGTCGGTTGCTCAAACTAGTCTTACAGCTACTCCGTAAGACTAGTTTAATGAAACAAACTTATCTTTGCTCATTTTCAAGTATATTGAAGCCAGTAAATTTAAAATCTAAAGTTAAACTTTCCTTAATGTAAACTAAATTAACTTATTGCTATCATTACCATTATCATTGTATTACCATTGCATCTTGTGTTATAAGTTTAGAATTTCGCAGAAGTGTTAATTAATTGCAGGTATTCTACTGCTTTAGGCTATTAAAGCAAAACAAACTTGCTATTTAACTTGTGTTTAATCTATATATATAAAATGCTTTGTCCTGAATGACTGACGGATCAAAGCACAGCCTAAACCGCTGATCGTTGAGACCTGAAACTTGGAGGGTGTGTCCTTTGTAGGCATCATACACTTCTTATGCACGACCCAACGACGACCTTGACTGGTACATCGGTACACTTTGTTACCTAAAAGTTCACTAAATAAGATTTTTATTTACAATTGTTATTTATTTACTTATTTTAATATATTGTGTAATTACTCAAGTACCTACCTATACCTGACCGAACAAAAAGTAAATAAAAGGTAAGCACCCCTCGTCAAATAATGTTTACATATAGTAAAACATTAATTAGTATTTACCTAATACTTTCCAAGTTGAGATTTTAAACTTTGGTCTGGTGAACTGTTGACTTACTAAGCTGCTGACATTCTGAAGTGTTGAGTTTTTTAATCGTTGGTCTTATGGTGTTGATGTTTTAACTGCTGATATGTTATGGCTGCAGATCTTAAGTATCAAACCCTTCATTCCTCATTACACTTGAACATTAACATCATCTTTCATTTACAGTCATCCTCATTCATCAAAACAACTTGAATACACAAAACAAACATTGACAAAAAAATAAATAAAAATTTCACGTTTTACATCAGTAATTCTTAACTAAAAGTTTCACGTGAACACAATGCAAGGGTTCACTTCTTGGGCTGCGGGCTGTTCGAAAGAGATACCGCGGCCCTGGAACACAAAGGGCAAGGAAGGAACATGGATGGGTTTTAGTCAGTACAAGTCTGACACTCAATTCCGCTCTGCCCAGAGCGGGAGAAGGCATTTGATGATTTCCCATCCGAAAAAAAAGGGTTCACTTCTTAACCCAAAATAGTTTGCAAACTTAAGCACTATTTACAAACAAAACGGGTTTGATACTCGGGTTCAAGTGTAATGAGGAATGAAAGTCTGCTGTAACATTTGTCTGAGGACAGACACGAATGTCGGATGGCCGAATGTGGGAAATGAAACGATGGAGAATGAAGAAAGGGAGAGAGTGCTGTGTGAGAGAGCGAGACGAGGGAAGGGAGAAGGAATTGGAAGGACGCCATGTTGAGATGATTTTTGGAATAAGAAAGACGTTGTGCAAAGTGCGAAGTAAAGTAAAAGACTATTCAAGACTGCGATCATTTTATTGAAAGAACCCTGTATCCCACATTTCTATGGGACCAAAATTCTTCTTTTATGTAAAAGAAATCCTTCCCGATTGGAAGGATTTCTTTTACATAAAAGAAGAATTTTTCAAATCGGTTTAGAAATGACGGAGTTACGAGGCAACAGACACAAAAAAATAAATAATAAGAATACAAACGAATTGAGAACCTCCTCCATTTTGAAGAAAGTCGGTTAAAAATTATTTTAAACTGGTTTAAAACGGCTTATTGATGGACATTATTCAGAGGAATGCAAAAAAAAGGTGAAACAATATTTTATACGACCTCATTACGCACTGGCCATCTTTACAACTATAAATTATTTGAAAAAAAGAAACATTAAAACTGTCTTTTATTTCCGTGTTTCATTTGTTTTTTTTTCGGCTATGAGTCAATTTAATTAATGGGTGTTGTAAGGAAGTTTGCGGATGTTAGCTGTAATTTACATATTAAGTTTTTTTATTAGTTTTTCATCAAAAACTTTTTGTTGTCGTGTTAAATAAACATCAATAATGCCGGATCTCAGCGTAACCCAAGTGTCTAGAGCTGTAACTTTAATTGAAAATGGTTTAACTTACAATGAAGTGGCTCAAACATTGCGAGTTTCCAAGTCTGTTATTTTCCGCACTGTTAATAGATATAGGCAGACTGGAGAGTATACGAGACTTAAGGGACAAGGTCGCAAAAAGTCACAACAGCGAGAGACGACAGATTTATTGTGAGCAGTGTGCTAAGAAATCGTATTTTAACTTCTTCTGAGGTAAGAACTAAGCTCCAAGAAGTTCGTCAAGTGACTGTTAGCACCAAAACCATAAGAAGAAGACTTAAGTGGCTGGAATTGGGGCGTACATACCGGCCAGAGGACCCTTACTCACCACAGGTCATCGAGTAGCTCGGTCCAATTTTGCTCGCTCACATCAAAACTGGGATGATAATGCTTGGAGAAAATGACTGTTTACTGACGAGTCCCGGTTTTGTCTTAAGCCTGATGGAAGGGTCAAAGTGTGGAGGCGACCCGGAGAAAGATACGCCAATGTAACATTGTTGGAAGAGAGCCTTACGGTGGAGTGTCAGTAATGGTATGGGGAGGGATTTGTATAGGAGCACTGAGCTACACATCGTAGAAAACGGGTCCCTGCGGCACGGTACGTAACATTCTTCGATCATTTTAGAACAGATTGTAATGCCTTTTGCCCCATACCAGGGGCGTGCCATCCATAGAGGCAATTAGGCCTAGCCTACCCTACCAACAACGCCAAATGCATTTATTATAACTATGTAATAAAATAACACAAAATATTAAAAAGAAAGTTAAAACTCCTGAGCAACACTTATAGCAACTTGTCGCGCTCGTGTGACGTATTTCACAGTACTACGATTATAAGGCAAGAAGTCGTACGGCCTACCTGTGCATTCATAAATTTACGCACACTGATGCATATTTTCGCGTGTATGAACGGCACACATGTATAGATATGGGCGTCACCTCCTTGGACTGTAGACGGCCATCGTGTGTTGTGATTGGACGAATGGCTGCCCCACAAAAGTCAAAACGTAAGGTCACGGTAGCCCGTGAAATTCAAATTTTCTTACGTTTTTTGTGATTTGTATCGCAATCTTGAATGTTTTGCTTTTTCTAACTTACTAAGTTATAAATAATTAGTTTCAAAACGTACAGTTACTGTAAATATTATTTGTTGTGTTTATTATTTATTTATTTACATAAAAATGGTGATCTGTTATTAACTTTGCGCTGATAATGGTGCCGATTCTCTTGTCACAAATACCTCTAAATTAGACTAAAAATCACCAAAAATTAGTTTATTCCTGTCAAACGACAATTTTCCATTCTGAAATTGACTTAAGTGACACAAATTAATATTTTAGTTTGACAGCACTAAGATGGCACGGAGATATTAATTTATTGAAAATGGCAAATTTTGCTATTCTGAATTTGACGTTTTTCACCTAAAATTTTGCGA
Organism: Lycophotia porphyrea; assembly: GCA_950005105.1. Lineage (NCBI taxonomy): Eukaryota > Metazoa > Arthropoda > Insecta > Lepidoptera > Noctuidae > Lycophotia > Lycophotia porphyrea. The sequence goes on from OX465386.1 coordinate 20,667,762, forward strand.
TTAATAAGGTGTGGAATAAAATTAGTTGTCATGGACCTGGACACCTGAACTGTCTTTTTTTTCTTTTCTTTTGCTTATATCTCGAAAATAGTGTGTCCAAAAATAATGAAAATTTCGACCTCCTTTATAAGACCCAATAAATTTCAAATATTATAAATCAATAAAGGTGACTACTTTGAAGGTCATCTTAAGTAGAACGACACTGTAATGTTGCGCGATTTTTTTTTCGGAAGTCAGTATACGTGGCCTACCCTCCGTGGAGAACCACTGCACGCCACTGCCCCATACATTAGAGATAATTTCCTTTTAATGCATGATAATGCTCGGTCCCACACAGCAGCGATAGTTTTTGAATATTTAAGAGAGGCTGAAATTGAAGTTTAGGATTGGCCAGCTCGCTCGCCAAATCTTAACCCTATAGAGCACTTTTGGAATAAACTCAGAAGGTAACTTAAACAAAGAAATCCAGTCCCAGCTAACATAAGGGACCTCAAAAGTGCATTGGTAGAAGAATGGAATCTAATGCCACAAAGTTTTATTGATGATTGAATAAAAAGTATGCCCAGACGGATGCAGGCAGTTTCGACAGCAAGAGGAGGTAACCGAAAGTACTGAGTATACCAAACATTAGCAAAATAATCAACGTTCGAACAATATTCAATTCTACTACGATAAAAAGATGTTCGTCTCTAATTTGTTATTTTTTCAAAGCCGCTATGTTTTGTTTTGTTCTACAATGATAGTTTTATTAATAAATTTTATTTTTTCCTTAATAATCACAATTAAAGCAGATTTTACTCCAATTTTGTCCCTATTTTTGCGTTCCTCTAAATATGTCCGTCAGTGTACATATTGTAGTAAATAAGCCGTTTTAAACCAGTTTAAAATAATTTCAGTCAGTCAGTGTAACTACGACCAATCCGCCGACTGCTCCCATAGCGCTATTTGATAAGGAAAATAATAACATTATAACCACAATGTACTGTACCGGTACCTAACTAACAACTTGTAAAGGTCTACTCACACTCAATTTTATGACATCAATTTTTTATATACATACTCAAAACTTATTATGCGGTTATTAAAAAAAAATCACAATTAAACGCAAAAATCAAAAGAAAAAAAAAACCGTAGAAATATAAATAAGAGATAGAAAGAATAATATCATATTTTATATATCTTTACACGTAAATGTAAGTGACCGCATTGTTTTACTACACTGCGAAAATACGCTACGAACTAATTTAGTAATATTAACATTAGCATAAAATAAGTCATTTCCGATAAAAGAAGGATTATAAGTAAGAAAGTATCTCTGTTTGTCTGTCAGTAAGATTTCACACCTTCTTTTTTTTTCGGATGGGAAATCATCAAATGACTTCTCCCGCTCTGGGCAGAGTGTTAGACTTGTACTGACTAAAACCCATCCATGTTCCTTCCTTGCCCTTTGTGTTACAGGGCCGCGGTATCTCTTTCGAACAGTCCCGCAGGCCAAGATAGCACACCTGCCAGGTGTAGTCCGCCAGGACTATAAAACCAAATTTATAAATATAATTTTGAATTCCATCAATCAGTACACAAACGTAATTCAATATAAAAACTAGATTCAGACTAGCCAAAACGATAATAATGATTTTTAGTAATACATCCTAATGCAACCCTTATTGAATAGGCTGGTAGAAAAAATCTAAGACAAAAAGAAAAAATAGACATCATCATCATCATTCGAGTATAAGCCCGTTGCTTTCCACTGCTGAACATAGGCCTCCCCAATAGACATCAGCTTGACGTTAAATGTCATTTCATGAAAATACATTTCGTAAAAATGATAAAGACTGATGAAATGATATGATACTGAGAGAATAATCGTAAGTAAAGTGTTATACAATATCTGTAATACACAGATACTATACAGTACAGTGTATATTTATATACAATCGCATAGCGTGGCGACGCGTCGCCACGCCAAGAATCGGTTTTACCCGCGGCTATAGATGTTTCACACCAAAAAACATGGAGGACAACCGAAAATTCCACGTACTTAGCAGAGGTCGTTGTCGCGGTGCAAGGAGTCGTGTACGTGTGCGCCGCCTTAGTTCCAGGAAAAAGAACGCGACAGCAGCACTTCCGTCGGGCGAGGGATCGCAGCCACAAGTCCACTTTCGTGACCATGTGTCGTGTGTCGAGTGTCATTGCGGCCATCATATGCCTGCTGCCGCTACTGCTGGCCGCTGCAACCGCCGCTGCTGCCACCGCTGTCACCGCTAGCTACTGCGCGCTGCTAGCCAACAAGACTGCTAAGAGCTGTGAGTATTCCTCCATCTTCTGCTCCCGACGTATTAATCCATCACGCATGTCAGTTGGTGCAAAACCCCAAAAGCCGCACCTACCTAAATGCGTTGATTACGTGCTTGTTTCCCACATCAATGGGTAACTGGTCACCTGGGCATAGTGCGTATCGGTTACTACTGTATGTCGTGTCTGAGGTGATGCTGAATTAGTGCGTTAGCAACAACACCGTGATCTGCATCTTGTATTAGTGACACTGTGACTCTGACGTGACCTAAGCACTAAGGCTGGAAAATCAATGTCATCAGCTTGACAAAGCTAATTGTTCCCGCCGTTATTTTTTCATACATTTATCGATACTCATTTCAGAAGGAGGAAAAGTTTGTTAGTTTAGATTTAGGAGGTAACCTCCGAAAGTCCTCATCCATTTCAACAATCTTTAATTGATAGAAATGATACACTAATACCATGTGCCACAGGAACTGTTTTGCGCGCAAAGTCTAGTTTCTAATTTCATTTCGTATTAGTTATTTTTATTAGCGTGTAGATGGCAAAAAAGTTTAAATGTTTTAGCCATAATTCAGATAACTAAACTCCGATTACTGATGCAATCATGACTTCATCGAGTGTGCAGTGCGCAGGTGTCAGGCTAGCATATTCTCTATTTATGAAAAAAATGCATAGTCGTTTAATTCCAATTTATAAACAAGCATAAAATTATTAATGAAGAGCAAAATGGGGTTCAAAAAGGTAAGTCAACCAATTGAGAACATTCTCTATAGTAACGTCCATAACAGACAATATAGATAAAAAAACGTTAAGTATGTTTCAATAATATTTTTTGATATGAGCAAGGTTTACGATCTCATTAATCACGATACACTCCCTGTTAAGTGCGAGTGCTATGGAATTAGAGGTCCTGCACTAGAATGGCTTAAAAGGTAGCTGAGCAATAGACAACAGGGTATGGAAGTAACCTGTATTACGGATAAACTTCTTGCAAACTATATCTGTATAGCATTGTAACAAGTTTATCAGTATTCTATATCTTATTTCGTCACTATGGGTCAGGAGTGCCTCAAGGAATTATCTTTGGGCCTCTTCTCTTCCTCTTCTTATACATCAACGACTTACCAAATATTACAAAACATAAATGCGTACTATTTGCCGATGATGTGTCAGTAATAATACCTGAGACTGACAAAACACTACACCAACAAGAAATAAAACAAAACATTACCAATATAATAAATCGTTAACTAAAAAACATTGGCACACACATGATTTTTTTCAAGGAATGTACGTTCTAGATAATGGAAAAAATTAAAAGCCTTTTTTTTGTTACAGTAAATAATTGATGATTAAACGAACTTACCTGTACGTGAAGTTCAATCACAATTACTCGAAGAGCTTCGTTCGAAGATATTAGCATTAACACACATGTAGTTTCACTTACAGACACGCCATTTCGCATTGAATTTAGGAGAAAAACATATTATTTAAAACTATAAATATGAATCCAATGTAAGGTAGATTCAAAACTTTGTTCTTGACAATGACATTCTCACCTACCCAGCTCATTTAGTTTGGAGGTTTGCTGAGCTGTTTAATTTTTAATATTATTTCACAACTAGGGATTCAGCATGACTGGGAGGGAGGGATGCTAATATCTTCGAACGAAGCTCTTCGAGTAATTGTGATTGAACTTCACGTACAGGTAAGTTCGTTTAATCATCAATTACTCTCAAGCTTCGTTCTCGATATTAGCATTAACACACATGTAGATGTTGAGAGATAGTATTTATTTGTGAAATATAATCAATTACATAGTTACATATTGTATTCTATGCTTAAGAAGTTTGACTGAAAGAAATAATTAAATATTCACTATATTTAAGTCAATCACATAATTGAATAACTTTTCAATGATAACAATTCTATATTAAATAAGATATCTATTATTATCCATTTAACACACTTGTGACAAAATCAGCTTGAGTAGACATATCGTCTGATATTATTCTATTATAATATTTGGCAAATACAGTAGAATTTGAACTCCACCCGGCAGTTTTACGTATAAGGTCCAGGCTAACTCCTACGCTATAAGCTTTAGAAGTGGCTGCGTGCCTGGTGGCGGTGCCATGCGCAGTACACAGAGAGATATCAATGCCACTGGCTTGTAACACGCTTTTTACCCATTTGCTCAAAGTTTGCGATGTTACTGCTCGGTATGGTTTTCTAAATGAAATAAATAATGATTGATGGTCTTGACGTAACTGATTGGTCCTATCAAGATAAACTTGAAGAGTACCAGCAGGGCATATTAGCGGCCTTAGTAAAAAATACGGTAACGAAAACACTGGTTGTAAGGAACCCACTCGTGAAGTTTTAATTAAATCAGTTATTTTAATAATAAACCCTGAATCAGATTTGATAATATTTTCAACATGGATTTTTGATAAGGTCTGCATTCTATGGGCAGTTACCAGGGCTAGAAGGGTCACTAACTTTTTGCTAAGCTTTTCAAGGCTTAAATTTTCGTTGGGATATAATTCCGCTAAATAATTTAAAACTTGATCAGTGTTCCACGTTAAATTGTATTTAGGAACTGTGGGCCGCAATTGAAAGATTCCCTTGAAGAATCTCTGTATAAATTCATTGTTTACTATATCGTGTCCAAGTAACAACGATAAAGCGGATCGCGAGCTATTTAGGGTACCATACCGAGCTCCGGTATTAAACAATTGCGTTAGAAAACAAAGAATATTCGATGTCGCAGCTCTAAAGGGATTTACGTTGTTTTCCTGACAGTACGCAAACCACTTCTTAAGGCAAGTATCGTACTGCTTGACAGTATTATCTGATAAAGATGCTAGCATTATGGCTATGGACGGCTGTGGAATTCCTATTCGGAGAAGAGATGCCCGGACAACCTCCCGACAACCAGTGTAATTTTCCGGTGAATTGCACGTTCGCTATAACGAGAAATAATTAAATAACCCTCCGACTTTAAAAAGAGTGGTTTTGATGTGAGGAGTCTTTTAAAAAGAGGGTACCAGGGTTGTGTTGGCCATTTTGGCACGACGATAATACCCGTGGCTCTGTCGTTAATAATTTTTCGCAAAGTCTTTAAAATAATAGAAATTGGTGGAAACGCGTAAAAGTAAAAATTTGTCCATGGTATAGTGAACGCGTTAATAACATAAGCGTCAGGGTCCCTATGCCAAGAAACATAGATATTGCATTTATGATTTGTTCTGCTCGCGAACAAGTCAATGCAAGGGACACCAAAGTGTTGCGTTATTTTACCAAAAGCAGTTTGAGAAATTTCCCACTCTATGTCGGGGTGTAATCTTCTTGATTCAGTGTCCGCAACTATGTTGTCAGAAGAACGTATATAATCAGCATGAACCATAATCTTACGCGCTTCGCACCATTTCCACAATTGTTTCGTAATATCGGTCAAATGGGGAAATTGAATGCCACCCATTCTATTAATGTACGATATTGCCGTTGTATTGTCAATACGTAACAAAATTTGTCAATTTTTCAAATCTTGTGCAAAAATTTTAAGCCCAAGAAAAGCTGCAAGTATTTCCAAATAATTAATATGAAGAGTTTGCTCATGTTGACTCCATGGTCCACTGGCAGTCTCGTCACCACAGACGACCCATCCCGTTGTTGAGGCATCACTAAATATCTCTAAGGAATAAGTGTCAACCTTAATTTTACACACTGATTCCTTTATCGCACTAAGCCACCAGTCAAAGATGGGGGACAACTCAATTGGTAAGATCATAAACTTATCGTAGTTTTCATCATCTTTTAGGTTTAGGTATTTGCACCTCTCAAAGTCTTTGGTATAAAGCCAGCCGTAGTCTACGGCCTGACATGCGGATGTTAAAAGGCCGATAAAGCGAGCAAAATCTCTTATTTTACATCGTTTGAGCTTCCTAATTCTTAGTAATTCTGTTTTAATTTTCTTTCTTTTGTCATCAGGTAACCTTACTTCAAATCTTTTTGAATCTATGATATTTCCTAAGAACTTGCAACAATTAGTAGGCGCAACAGAACTTTTTTCTGTGTTGATGATAAATCCTAACGATTTTAATAATTGTTTTGTGTCATTCACATTTTGTAAACAATCAGTATACGACTAACCAACCAAAAACAAATCATCCAAATAAAATGTAGATAAATATCCCAAAGACCTCAGTAACTTTGCAACTGGTTTAAGATTTTTCGTAAAAATATACGGAGCAGTGTTTAAGCCGAATGGTAACACGTTAAACTCGTACAGATTGCCATTAAATTTAAAACGTAAATATTTTCTTGAGTTGGGATGTATGCTTATTAAAAAATAGGCACAGGTCTTTTAAATCAATTGTTGACATAAAGCAGTTCTTTGATAAAAGTTTTAAAGCTGTTCTTAAATCTTCAAGTTTAAAATGTTGGGTTGGTATAAATTTATTTAACTGTTTTAGATTCAATATGAAACGTTGTTTACCGTTCGGCTTAGGAACGAGAAATATATTGGATATGTATTGACCTGCGCATGGTTGACATAAAGATACTGCCCCAGTACTAATAAGGTCTTGTATTGATGCTTTAAAAGCCTTGTATTCGGATTGCGAATAAATAGGCTCTGATGGAACGGTTGTTTGAATAACTGGATCAGAAAACATAATTTTATAGCCAGAAATCCAAGAGAGTATTACAGGGTTAGTAGTCAATGAACACCACTGTTCATAGAAAAACGAAAGACGACCCGAGGGGCTTACCGGCTCTAACGTCGGTGACCTGCTTGCGGCTGACGTGACAATGTCCTGGAAGCGTTTCTAATTTTTTAAGTTTTTTATTTAAATAACTATAATTATCACGCTTATCACTCTTTCTTTTCGGCATTCTATAGCTAAATTATAAAAACGCACTTAAAACAAAGAAATGATGCAAAACAGCGAAGCACTGATACGTGAATGAGCTGGGTAGGTGAGAATGTCATTGTCAAGAACAAAGTTTTGAATCTACCTTACAATGGATTCATATTTATAGTTTTAAATAATATGTTTTTCTCCTAAATTCAATGCGAAATGGCGTGTCTGTAAGTGAAACTACATGTGTGTTAATACTAATATCGAGAACGAAGCTTGAGAGTAATATTGAATAAATTGTATTATCTAATATTTTTCTAGTTTATACATGCCGGATGCCACACGGAAGGAAAGTAACTTCAATCTTACTACTATTAGGTATAAATGCGAAAGTTAAGATGGTTGTAGTGTGATTCTTTTGTTTTTAATTTGTGGTTTAATATTTCCAAAAATATTAAATCGGCTAAATGAAAACTACCTATAAGTCAATCTTTATAAAACAAAATTCATTCAATTTGCAAAGTATAAACAGAACCCAAGAAAAAATAATTTAGAACACAATAAAAGATATGCAAAAGATAATAATAGACATAATATAGGACCTTGTTTCTGATGCCGATGTCATCTATTTTTTATGATTTTTAATGTTTTTGTATTGTATTGTTTTTTAAAAATGTATAAAATAAGAAAAATGATGAATAAATGACATCTATACATAATAATAAAAATGTAACGGATTTCTGTCTGTACATGGAAGATATATGCGAAAAAATATGATTGGGACCTTTATTAACGCAAATAGCACCCAAAACAATGATTGTTAGAATTTTTGTCTGTTTGTCTGTGCGTTTGTGCACGCTAATCTCGGAAACGGCTTATCCGATTTAGATGTGGTTTTCACTAATATATTGTGGCTTCACTTAACATTTAGTGTTTGTTTCATGTCAATCTGTTCATAAATAAAAAAGTTATACCAATTTAAAGAATCACGTCGAACATTAGTTAAACTATCTAAAGGGTGTAAACAGACTCTAACGAAGCCGAAAGGCACTTGTTCTCCCCGTCATTGCGATATTTTTTTTGTTCTAGACCATACCTGGGAACCTTCTAGTTACGGAGATATTGGGGGTCAAAGTTCCAACTTTTTTTTTAAATACATGTTTTAAATGTAAGATTTTTACTTTAAACACCTCCAGGACCCCCTTACTATTCAATCCATCCATCAGCACAACCTTTTGAGTGCGTTACATTGAGTCCTACTGTAAAACGTGAATTTTCAGGCCAAAAAAAAAGTCGTTTCCCAGCACTAATTTTTGCGTAAAGTTACTTAGTTTGATGTATGTACATAATGCTTGGTTGACGGCTTCGTGAAGAGTCTGTTTACACCCTGTATATCTATCTACTATTCTTTCTCTGTTCAGTAGCATTGACTGAATCTTTACTAAACTTCATAATAATGGTCTATAGAAAATTATGATTATATAATAATTTTAAAATAATCAGTTTCGAATTTTTTTAATAACCTCGTAAGTTGACCTCAGATCTATATCATCAATCATATGAAATAGGGTTCAGCTTAGGCTGGATGTTTGTAGGTTGTACACGCCTGCGCGGGTATATAAAGCGCGCCGAGAGCCGCGCCGCTGCCTCCAGCCCGATCACTATGTACATACGGTAAGCCTATCCCTTGGGAGAAGCAAGCTAAATATCTAGGAGTCATACTCGACCAACATCTGTCCTTCAGATCCACATCACTGCAGCTCGCGGACGAGCTTTCTTCGCTATGGGCAGACTCCATTTCTTGCTTACGGTAAAGAGCAAACTGTCCCTCAGGTGCAATTTGCGCCTCTATACGGTGGGATCCGTCCCATCATGACGTACGCTTGCGTCGTGTTCGCACATACCAAGCCTAAATGCCTCTATGTTACATATGTAAATATGAGGGTGGTTGCATCCACTCCTATTATAAGTAGCGTTACTTGACAAATACAGTCAGTGTGTTTCCAGCCACCCGTTGTTTCACTACTCACCTACGTTCGCATATTTATCAGTGGCGACGAGTACTTACCCGCGATATAAAAAAAAAGACAGAAAGATGTCTCATTTTGGAATTTTATCTAGTTTTGACCACAATATCCATACGTGGCAAAATTACAAACATCGAATTTCTCAATGGTTTATTGCGAATGAAATCGACGATGCAAAGGATGCATCGGGTGTGAAAAGGCGGGTGATATTGCTGAGCGCACTCACTGACAGCACTTACAAACTAGCGGCGGATATGGCGTTACCGAAAGAAGTAACACAAGTGCCGTATGAAGACATCTTGGCACTTCTAGACAAGCACTTCACCCCAAAAAAAATGTGGTTTTGGGGAGCGTTACGACGTTTATGCTGCTACTCAAGAGGCGGAAGTTACCTACCCTCAGTGGGCCGCGAGGCTCCGTGGGCTTACAATGCATTGCGGGTTCCCAAACGTGGAAGAGGCGCTTCGTGACCGGTTTGTCATGAGAATGCAACCGGGGCCGGAGAAAGACAAGCTGTTTGCACGTGACCTTCAGGAGCTCACACTGGCGAAAGCTGTGGAGCTGGCGGAGAGCGTGCGCAGTGCACGTAAGGGAGCAGCTGCATCATCGTCGTTGGCGTCGGTGCGGGCACAGCCACCGAGCGAGTCGCTGTTCCAGATTGCGCGTGCTGCTAACGGACCCAGTGCTAAAGAACCCACTGTCAAAGAAGTGTGTATCAAAGAAGTGTGTGCGGTGTGCGGATATAAAAACCATAAAACGACGTAGTGTCGGTTTGCTAGTTATACGTGTAAAAAGTGCAATGTTAAAGGCCATCTACGCCGAATGTGTAAAAAGATAAATTTTGTAGGTACCGGCGAGTCTAACGAGAATGATGATGGCGGTAAAGCAAAAAAAATATGTTCCTATAAGGGTGAACCAATGACGTTATTCGTTTCACTACCGGGCGTTAAAATAAAATTCGAAATCGACACCTCCGGTTCGGCGGTTACAGCGATTTCGGAAATAACGTATCGAAAATATTTTGCAAAAGTACCATTATCAATGACGAGCGATCAATTGTTCACGTACACGGGACGCGTAATTCATTGTTTAGGAACTGTTAAATTGCCAGTTACCTATTTGGGGAAAACTCATGTTATAAAGATACGTGTGATACGCGACTGAGGCCCGCCAATTTTAGGTCGTGATTTTATATGTCTGCTTAAGCTGCAATTGTTGCAAAAAATTTTTTAGTCAATCTGATAAGATCATCAAATCAAATCAAATCATTTATTTGCTTGAACATGGGTACACATAAGGATGAAATATAACAAATAGAGCACAGGACCATATTCTACCATAACAGGTGTGCAAAAAAAAATTGTACACAATATAATTAAAATTAAAAAAAAAAAATCATGGGGAAATGGAATGTCAATAATTAGAAACAAAATAACACCTTAAATACAGTAAATTTCATTATGATTACAAAATTTAAATGTCATATATTAATTTTAAAAACTTATCGGTCAGAAATTCGTTAATTGAGTATTAACATTTATTAATTAACAGAGCTGGAATGTCAATAATTAAAAACAGATAACACCTTGCTTAAGGTACATTACATTAAGATTACAAAATTTAAATTAATTGCATAGGAATACAGAGATGTCATATTATCAATTCAAAAACTTATCGGTCAGAAATTCATCTATAGAGTAATAACATTTATCAATTAATAAAACTGACAATTTCTTTTTGAAAAGTGGAACTGTGTAATTTTTTATTACATCGGGTATTTTGTGATAAATTATCGGACCCATACATATAATACTTTTCTTTAATAGGGCGGTATCGGAACCACTAACAATGAGTAAATTTTTGTACTGACTCCTGATTAGCCGGTTTCTATTTTCAGCTACTTTATTAAAAAGATGCATATTTGATTTAACAAAAACAGCCACCTCGAAGATATAGAATGATGGGAATGTTAGCAATTTTAGGGACTTAATACAGGTACGCAGCTATCTCTTACTATCAAATTGCACATAGCCCTAATACAGCGTTTCTGAGCCTTGAACACCTGTTCCCTCAGACTACAATTTCCCCAAAATATTATGCCGAATCTCAAAATTGAGGCGACCAATCCGTGGTATGCCATTAACCTTGTGGCCATATTTACTTTTTTAGATAGGTTAAAGAGTACATATGCAGCTGTACTAAGTTTTTTGCATACTTCTTCTGCTTGTGGCTTCCAGGTTAATTGGCTATCCATCATAATGCCAAGGAATTTTGCAACTAGTACTTGGCCAGCTTTTTGTTCATTATAGTGTAGATGTAAGACATCTGGTGGAATCCGTTGATAAAAATGCATTACATTGGTCTTTGGTATATTAATCATTAAATTATTTTGGTCAAGCCAGTGAATGATGTCTATTAGAGTATCATTTATGTCATGTTCATAATGTTTTTTTGTCAATACATTTAATCAAGGCAGTACTATCGTCGGCGAATAAGACCATAGGATGTTGAATGTAGCGAGGTAAATCATTTATGTACAACAAAAATAATAAAGGGCCCAGCACACTACCCTGTGGTACACCATACCTAATAATTCTAGCCTTAGATAAATATTTTTCTTCGCGCTTAGTTTTAAGACATATTCTAGAGACTTCTGTGTACTGCTTACGATTGTTAAGATATGATTTTAAGAGATTAAGTACATTTCCCCTTATGCCTATGATTTCTAGCTTTTTTATAAGAATGTCGTGATCAACACAATCGAACGCCCTCGACATGTCCGTAAAAATTGCGCAAACTGGTACTTTTATATCCACATTTTGCGATATGACATTTAGCAAATCGTAAATGGCCGTATTTATACCTTTATTTTTTCTGAAACCCTTTTGTTCCGCACTTAAAATATTATATTTGGACTAGCTGACCCGCGCAACTTCGTTTGCGTCACATAATGCAATTAAATAATATTGCGACTACCCTACCCTACCTACCCTACTTACCCTACCTACCCTACCTAAACTACCTAAACTACCTACCCTACCTAAACTACCTACCCTACTTACCCTACCTATCCAACCTACCCTACCTATCCAACCTACCCTACCTATCCAACCTACCCTACCTATCCAACCTACCCTACCTATCCAACCTACCCTACCTATCCAACCTACCCTACCTACCCTACCCTACCCTACCCTACCTACCCTACTTACCCTACTTACCCTACCTACCCTACCTAAACTACCTACCCTACTTACCATACCTACCCAACCTACTCTACCTACCCTACCCTACCCTACCCTGCCCTACCTACCCTACCCTACCTACCTCCCTAGTACCTACCTACCCTACCTACCTACCTCCCTAGTAGCTACCTACCCTACCTACCTCCCTAGTACCTACCTACCCTAGCCCTACCTACCTACCCTTCCTACCTACATTCCTAGTACCTACCTACCCTACCTCCCTAGTACCTACCTACGTGACGTGGGGTATCAGTTGCGCTAATTTATTTAAAAACGCTTTTATTCATTTTTTTTTTCCGTGAATGCGGTCGTCGGGATAAAAAGTCTGCTTTCTATTTGCAAGCCAATTCGATATTTAAATAAAACCTTTGATAAGTTGGCTCCTTGGTTGCCATGCTTTTGAGTATAAGATCGTTCCATTTTTAAATATAGTAAAGGTATCGTCATCTGTTAGAATCATTTGGAGTTAACAGATAATTGTGACTGACAAATAATAACAGACAAATAATTAGCAATAAATTAAAATTGCGACTATAATTTGAGATTTAAACTATCCTATCTCTCAAGTTGGATCGAACTGCACATGGTGTGCGAATTTTATTATAATCGGTTAAGTGGTTTAGGAGTCCATTGAGGACAAACATTGTGACACGAGATTTATATATATTAAGATAAGAAGTTGTTAATTGAGTTATAAATTATTTTTTCCATAACCTTAGAAAAAATGGGTATTAAAGCAATTGGTCTATAATTTGCTAGATCTTCTTTATTTTTTTTTATAAAGTGGCTTCACTATAGCTGTTTTTAAACTATCAGGAAATACTCCAGTACTGATATATAAGTTAAGTATATGACACAAATGCAAGGCGATGTCGCCAGATACGAATTTTACAACCTTTGTTGATATACCATCATATCCAGTGCTACTTTTATTTTTTAATGATTGTATACCTCTCATAATATCTTGCGGCACAACTGGACGCATAAACAGTGAGTTGGGGTTGCTTGTCAAGTACGTAGTGTCAGGTGGTTTCATCTTGTTGTCTTGTGTCTGGTCAATAAAATAGTTGTTAAAAGCGTTTGCAATGTCTGTCGGATTAGTGATGGTAGTATTTTGAACTTAACTTATCTTTATTACAATTTGATGGTTGGCGTCTGTATTTCCATAGTAAATGTTTTTGTTTTCTACTACACACTCGGATACCGTTTGAAACCCATTTAATATTCTTATTAGACCTAATTGTTATTAATTTGTAAGGAAAGCAAAGATCGTACAGCATGCGGAAATGCTCTAGAAAGATATCGTATGCATTATTGGCACTTTCGGTTTGGTAGATTTCAGAGAAAGAAAGACATTTTAGATAGTTTTTTAATCCGCCACGAATTTATTCTATATGATTTAATAACCTTAACTTCCAATAGCTGAGCAGTGTTCATCGAACAGTTAAAATCACGATATCCGAAAGTTTTCTCAGACGAGTTAGGAATGTTTACAAAATATCAAGTGAAGTTGCAATTAAAAGACGAAGCGAAACCGGTTTTCTACAAAACGCGTCCGAATGCATTTGCCCTTAGAGATAAGATAAACAGTGAACTAGATCGGTTGATACGTATAGGAGTTCTCAAACCGGTTCAGCATTCGAATTACGCGTCACCTATCATGCCTATATTGAAGCGCGATGGGTCTGTTAGACTATGCGTTGACAACTCTGTTAGTGTGAATAAACAGTTGGTCGTTGAACATTATCCATTACCAACTGCTCAAGAACTATTCACGAAATTACATGGTGGGCAGCAGTTTAGTAAGTTAGATTTGACACAAGCCTATTCACAATTTTTACTAGATGAAGCGTCCCAAGAAATAACTTGTATTAATACCCACCGCGGATTATTTAAGTACACGAGGTTAGTTTTCGGTCTCGCTAGTGCTCCCGCTATATTTCAACGGGCAATGGAATGCTTACTGTCGGGGTTAGACGGAGTTAATATGTGTATGCTTGATGACATTTGTATTACGGGAGAAAGTAAACTGCAACATTTAGAAAGACTAAGTGCAGTCTTTCAAAGGCTACAAGATGCAGGGCTGACACTTCGTAAGGATAAATGTGTATTTTTCGAAGATCAAATTGAATACTTAGGTTATACCATTGACAAAAACGGGTTGAAAAAATTTCAACAAAAAGTTAAAGCAATTGTCAATGCACCTACCCCAACAAACGAAAACAAATTACAGTCATTTCTTGGATTAGTCAACTATTACCGAAACTTCGTTCCCAACGCGTCTTCAATATTGAGCCCGCTTTATTCATTATTACAAAAGGGCAGTAAATGGAAATGGGAGGTCGAACATGACAAAGCATACAATAAAATTAAAAAATGTTTGGCTTCTGATCAGGTACTAGCCCATTACAATCAGGATGCTAAAATAATATTAAAAGTAGATGCGTCACCTAGTGGGTTAGGGGCGATTTTATCACAGATGGGATCAGATGGAGTGGAATGTCCCGTATCGTTTGCCTCTCGGACACTGAATGCTGCAGAAAAGAGGTATTCACAAATCCAGAAGGAGGCTACAGCAATTATATTCGGAGTGCGGCGTTTTCACCAATATTTGTACGGAAGGGCGGGCCCGTTTGTACTCCGTACAGATCATAAGCCCCTGTTGTCGATTTTTGGTCCCTATCCTGGTATTCCAGAAGTTTCAGCTAACAGATTGCAGCGTTACGCTATGTTTCTTAGTGGCTATAATCACACAATAGAATACATACGGAGCGCTGACAACAGCGCTGATTATTTGTCGCGCGGTAGCCTGCCCGACGACGAGTCGTCAGCGGCGAGGGAGGAGTGCGGCCACGGGGCCGACAGCGGTGGCAGTCTAAAGCCCGTAGAAGATCGCGCCTCGTATATTTACTTTATTATAGATGATAGTTTACCGGTAACACTCGATGAAATACGTAATGAAACGTGTAAAGATGAAATTTTAAGCGAGGTAATATCATATATTGTAAATGGTTGGCCAAAACGATTATCAAATAATTTAATTAAACCGTATTTTTTATATAAAACGCAGTTGTCGTTAGAAAGCGGTTGCATTATGCGGGGTCACAAAATAGTTATTCCGGAATCTTTAAGGTCTAAATTATTATTAGAGCTTCATAAATCGCATTTGGGTATAGTCAAAACAAAAGCAGAGGCTCGCAGCAGATTTTGGTTTCCCGGGATAGATAATGCCGTAGAAAAAATGATTGCAGATTGTGAGGTATGTTTACAACTTAGACAATCACCGGCGCGTGCGCCGTTGGCACATTGGCCACACCCCCGCAGGCGTTTTATTGAATCCACATTGACTTTCTCGGCCCTATTAATAATCACTCATATCTAGTTATTGTGGATGCGTGCACTAAATGAGTAGAAGCGTATGACATGGGAGCAAGTACGTCGACATTATCAGTGCTAAGTAAACTATATAAGTACATGGCGAGATTTGGCTTGCCACACACGATAGTTAGTGATAATGGTACACAATTCACTTCAACAGAGTTCAAATCCTTTTGTATTTCTAACGGTATATTGCATGTGACGTCGCTTACCATCCAGCTAGTAATGGACAAGCTGAGAGTTACATAAAAGTAGTAAAGAAAGGAATCAAATCATGCTTATTAAGTGATCACAATAGTAAAACTATAAACCACCAATTGTGTAAATAACTGTTTGGTTATCGAAATTCCATATATTCCACAACAGGATGTTTGCCTGCCCAGTTAGTTTTTGGACATAAATTGCGATCGCGATTTGATTTAATTAACCCGATACCGCCGCCGCCGGCATCTATCTCTCGCTCTACACGTCGAAAACAAACAGTGTTTGCAGTCTAAAGAACTTAATAATAGAAGATCCCAAACAAAATTCAAGTCTGGTGACTTTATATTGTATAAAAAACACAATGCAACTAAACAGGACTCGTGGAACAAAGGCATTATAGTAAAGAAAATTGGAAAGGTCATATATATTTTTAAAGATTGGGTAACTTCTAATACCATTAAAAAACATAAAAACCAATTATTGCCATATAAAGGTACGGGCTGCATTCCCCAACAGACAGTGGACTGCCTCATTGAACTTGAAGACGTCCCTCCACTAGAAACCACTGTTCTGCCGTGTCCAAATTCAACGGTGGATACTGGTACAACTGACAGAGGTGGAGAAGGGAGAGAGGAGACAGAGAACATGATATCGCAGTCTGAAAAGTCAACGGAAGATGAAGAATTTTATAAGGCATCAGAAGCAACAGATGAGACAGTACAAGAAGGGTCACCCTCACAACAGCAAGCCCAGCCAGAAGGGCAACGGGGTGCCGGGAAACTGTTTAGGCCCGTACCTAGAGTAGATTATAAAAGGTTTTATTAAAATGTATATCCTTATTGTTAGTTTATTTTTTGCGTGTGTATTTATCAAGCTAGAGGGAGGAATGTTACATATGTAAATATAAGGGTGGTTGCATCCACTCCTATTATAAGTAGCGTTACTTGACAAATACAGTCAGTGTTTCCAGCCACCCGTTGTTTCACTACTCACCTACGTTCGCATATTTATCACTCTATAGGATGCAAGTTCTCCAGAACCGATTCTTACGCAAAGTCACGGAAACCCTCTTCTATGTCCGCAATGACCGTCTGCACGTAGAGCTCAAAATGCCCACTATCTAGTTCATGAAGCGGCTCTCCAAGCGTTTCAATTCTGGCATTAAGCATCGTAATCCCCTGATCGCATCTGCCGCCCGATACGAGCCCTCGAGTATTAGTCAGATTCGCCGTCCCAGGCATATTTATTTATTTATTTAACACTTCAAGCACAAAGTACAGAGGCGGACTTAATGCCATAGGCATTTTCTACCAGTCAACCTTTGGGTGATGGAGAGACAAACAGTGGTAGGTGTATAAATTAGAAAATATTTTTAACTTTTATACTAAGATAGACTACAAGAATATATAAAATACTATAAATATATATACATACACACACATACTTACTTGGCATACTTTAGTCGATCCCGATGACATTATCACCCACGCTCAAGAAGCGCAAACAACCGTCTTTCCGCCCTCGCCGTAGAGGCCCGTCGCTAGATCTCGGCCCAAACCCTCCCCGTCCCTTGCTCCAGCCAGCCCGCGCAGCTGAGCCTTTAGTTGTTTTAAATCAGCACGTAATTGGTCAAGGCACTGCTGGCCTTTCTCGGGGAGTTGGGGTGGATCGAAAAGATTTCCGACCCGCACGCAAAATACGCGCATGGGACGTGGAGTTGCGGACGCCAGCCCGTTATACAATACAATACAATCAGCCCCTAAATAATCATAATCAGATCCAGCCTGTCCTCTTGCTGCCCTCCTCCAGCGGCGCCCTAAGCCGAGACCCGTACACCACAGGGGGTGCCCTTTGCGTTTAGTCGCTTAATTTGTAAGTTTTTATGCCTTGGCTGGAGGCCTTACACTCAAGGCACCCACAGGATAGTCCGGTTAAGCAGACTACAACCTCTCTAGGTTGAACTGCGAGATGCCACCCAAAAAAATAAAAACGCGCCATGTACGGCTCAGAGTAGTAGAGTTGCAGTGTAGGTGAGTTGACGAAAACCACAGACTTAACGATCCCAAGTTTATTGTAAAGTTACACACAAGTTATGTTGGATGCTAATCCGCGGTTTACTCGCTAAGGTAGCTGTTGGTCAACTAACTTTTATGTTAGAAATAAATATAAAATTAATTACGGAAAGTAGGTCGCGGTGTCAGCAAATTACTTGCCTGTACGTGAACCGTACATGCTCCCGAGGGAAAAGTGGGATGAGCATCCATTACAAACAATAGTTAAAATAAGAGTGAAAGTAAACAATTAATAAAATGTAAAATAAATGTAAAGTAAGTAAATGAAAGTAAATAATAAACCTCATCAGTTCATATCCTCAAAGTGGAATATGTTTGTGGGTTCCGCCGGTGTTGAGTTACGTATTTCTTGCAACTCGATGTCCCCTCCAACGTTGTCTCTTCCTTTTGGTTGCGGTCCAGTGTTGGTAGTTCCACTTCTCTTGCACCACCGTTTTAGGGAAATGTAGAAGGCAAGCATAGCAATCCCTCCTAACAACAAAGAAGTAACTGAATACAGGTATATGTCGTGATTCGAGATGTCAGACCTGTTGGGTAATATTTCGTTCTGTTTCTGAACTTCCAACTGCCGGTTGACTTTTCTTATCTCTATTTCAGTAGGCGTATCCAGTTCTGTAATGTTCAATGTTGCGGTTTTCCAGCCCAGGTCGACTATGTTGTTAATCGTAGAGTTCATTGTTGGTACTTCAATATCCGCATTCATGTTTATATTACTTCCCAGCTGATTATATGTAAATATTGTGGCGTCCTTTTTCTGAAGTAAGCATTTCGGTTTCAAAGAAATCACCCCAGTCCCGTCAATGACTGCCGGTGTAACTTGATCGTTGCAAATTACACGCATTAGCTGTTTTTCGCAAAGTGTAAATAGCCACATGTTTGGTTTATGTAACTTCGTCCAGGTTTCTTTACATACTATGTCGTTGAGGGTACATGATAATGTAGCTTGTTGATTGAAGACTTGAGCCTCGCATGGGGCGCCTTTATCGTGCAAATTGTACACCGGTTGACGCGAAGTGCAGACTAATTCGTCGTCTCCGTATGAAGTACACTGGCGTATGTCCTGTTCTTCCATAGTTATGTAAGAATTTTTTGGAAAGTTGATTGCAATGAAGTCTGAACTAGGTTGTACTAGTTTCAAATGTCCTTGTCTTAGGAACGGTGTTGGTATAACTCGGTATATCTTGTAGTCTTCATCACTTAACAATGGGATATGTATTTCAAACAGCAAATAGTTGTTTGTTATTCGAGCCTTCACATGGATGAGGTCGTAGATGTTTTGTAAATCCCTTTGAATGACCTTTACTGGTAAGGAGAGCCCTAGTGGTAACCTTCCGGATATTATGTTAAGCTGTTCAATCAGTTGATATGCTGGAAACAGGTGAGTGTCCAAATGTCCTCGGTATATGTTGGCGAGTGCATTCATCAGCATATCTAAAATTCGATGTAAGTCACTTATGATTAGCGTTGACGTCACAGCAGCGGAATTTATATCATTTATGGTGTATAACATTTGTGCGCGGTGCTCTATTTTAGTGATTACGCTGCAAGTTTGATCCATGTAGGTGCGCAAAGTTTTGAATTGTTTATCCATAAATGCTGTGTTCCTTTTTATAATGTTGTTTTCTGCTTCTACAATCAATGTTTGGTTTTTCATAAGTTGTAGTAAATAATTATCGCTTGATTGTAGATACTGTATATCCTTTTCGTATTTCTCAGCAAAGTCTGCATCTAACACTCCAAAAAAAGTTCTTGCTAATTTCCCAACTCCATCAAAGTACTCGTTTTGGTCTTGAATGTTGAGAGAGTAGCATCGAGTTGTATTCAGCCAGGTGACTCAGTTCGTGACGTAAGTGGCTGACGATTGCTTCGCAAGGCGTGTACTCATGCGATATTCTTTGACATAGTTTGTCAATTTGATTTACGTAGACGTAAATCTGCTCCGTTGCTTGCCAATATGAAGTTAAGTTGAAGTAGATCAATAAGGTCCATTCATCGTGTATCAGTTGCACTTTGCCAGCTTCATCGAAGTAAATCGAATGATTGCTAGGTATCGATGTGACCTTCAAGTTATTATTTATTGGCGCTGATTGTGCAAACCCCGTCATTGCTAATATAGATAAAAGGACCAGTGGCAGGAAACTGTTCGTAATAGTTCTTGCACCTCCCCGTTTTTTAGTATCTGGACTAGGTGACCTTTTCTGTTTCTCTTCGTTAACTTTAGGTTCTTCAAGTTTTAGCGGTAATGGCGAAAGTTTTGTGATAGGTCGTTTGAGTGGGCCTCTCTTAGTTTTCAAAGTTACCACTCGAACTTGACCATCAGTGCCAGGATGAAGCTCCTGCACTCTTCCAAGAGCCCAGCGGCCCGGCGGTAGGTGTTCGTCTTTTACTAACACTAGGCTTCCTTGTTTCAAGTTGTCTTTCGGATGCTGCCATTTGCTTCGGACTTGCAGTTGATGCAGATATTCATTCGACCAGCGCTTCCAGATATGCACGTTCATTTGTTCTACAAGCCTCCATCTATTTCTGAGGTCATGTTGAGCAAAATCTTCTTCTTCTTGTGGTAGCGACAGTAGCAGACCACCAGTGAGGAAATGACCGGGAGTCAGATATTCCAGGTCTTCTACATCTTCAGTTAATGGGCATAATGGACGAGAGTTTAAACAAGCTTCTATTTGCGTCAATAAAGTTGTGAATTGTTCAAAAGTGAGCTTCTGTTCCCCCAATACCCGATGTAGGTGATATGTCATAGATTTAACGGCAGCTTCCCATAGGCCTCCTGCTGTTGGCCAAAGGGGAGCATTAAAATGCCATTCAATCTGTAAGTTTGCCATCTCGTCGAAGAATTCAGAGTTCTTAAAAGTTTAGTTATGTTTAAAATCCTTTTGCAGCAGTTTTGCAGCGCCCACAAAATTCGTCCCGTTGTCCGAAAATACGTGTTTGGGTGTACCCCTGCGTGCGCACATCCTTTTGAAGGCGGCAAGAAAAGTTTGTGTGGTCAGGTCTGACACCAATTCCAAGTGCACAGCTTTTGTAACCATACAAATGAAAATTGCAATGTAAGCCTTACAAGTCTTTAATCCTGTCCCTTTGTTGATTTTCACATCAACATGTTCAGTGTAGTCGACACCCGTGTTCGTAAACGGTCTTGCTGGAGTTACACGCTCCCTCGGCAAGTCCGTCATTAGTTGGACGTTCTTATTAGTTTTGAAACGATGACATCGGATGCATTGGCGTAGTTCCTTTTTCACCGTTCTGCTACCCCCAATTATCCAAAATTTCAGACGTAAATGGGCCAATGTCAGTCGAGCGCCTCCGTGAAGTGGCTCCTGATGAGCCTCTTGGATAATTAACTCCGTTAGTCTTCCAGTTGCGGGCAGTATAATAGGGGGTTTAGCTTCAGGGGATAGAGTTGAGTGGACCAGTCGCCCCTTCACACGCAGCAAACCACTGTCGTCGAGAAATGGAGTTAATTTCAATAGCTTGCTTCGTGTTAGTATCTGTTGATTCTTCTTCAAATATTCAATTTCCTCGCCAAAGTATTCATTTTGAACGTTTTTGATAATTAGCTCTGTGGCCATCATCATGTCTTGTGGTGTGAAACACAGAACTTCCTTTTTATCGTCACAGTTGGCTATGTTATTAATAGAGGTTGTTGCCCGTTTCAGCTTGAAAATGTTGCTTATTCGTAAAATCCACCCAAGCACTCTGACTACACGTTTGTAGTTACTGTATTTATTTAATAATGTTTCGATGATTTCACCTTTTCTGTATGTGGCTACGCAGCATTTTGATGGTTTAAGTCCATTGTTTGTAGTGTAGGTCAAGCCATTTTCTTGACTTTTATGAGCCATATGAGTTTTTAACCAGCTAGGACCTTCCCACCAAAGTTTGAAATTAAGAAGTTGAGCGGGTGAGAGTCCTCGAGTTGCACAGTCAGCGGGGTTATCGTCCGACTTCACATAACTCCAGCAGTTTGCAGGGATGATGTTGGTTATTTGTCGCACTCTGTTTGCGACATATCTCTCCCATTGGTTAATATCTCCTTGTATCCAGGCTAAGACGACCTTAGAGTCGCTCCAGCAACTTATCTGTAGATTTTTGCTGCTGAGAGTGTGCTTGACCTTTTCTATAAGTTTGGTGAGTAGTACGGCCCCACAGAGTTCCATCCTAGGTAATGTTATCTTTTTGCTGAGCGGTGCCACCTTTGTTTTTGCAGTAATTAGTGCAGTCACGTAATCACCGACTTGATTTTTCACTCGGCAGTAAATAACGCACGCGTAAGGTTTTTCGCTTGCGTCACAGAACCCGTGAATGTCTAGATTTATTTCCTGACTTTGCAACCATCGTGGTATGGAAAGTGGTGATCGTGGTTTGTTCAGCAAAAGGATACTTTGTCTCAATGTTTCCCACTCTGTAGTTAAATCGTCTGGTAAACGTTCATCCCAGTCAATTTTACTAATCCAAATGTTTTGGAATAGAATTTTCATTTTGATTATGAATGGCGATAAACATCCTAGAGGGTCGTACAGTTTGCTTATCTCACTCAGTACTGTGCGTTTCGTGAGGTTTTTTCTTTCAGGTAGATCCCAGTGGTAAGTAAAGCTATCGCTTGCTTGATTCCACCTCATGCCCAACATTTTTGTGTCGGTGGTTTGTTCTGGGTTGAAGTCGATGTTTGCGTTACTGCTCTTCTGATCATCTTCTAAGTCTTCCAAGATAACCGGTTCGTTAACCTTCCATTTTCTTAAGTTGAACCCTCCTTTTTTCAGCAACTCAATTGACTGTTTGACCAGTTTTTCGATGATTCGACAGTATCTTGCCCGTAAACTAAATCATCCATGTAGAAGTAGTTTTTTAAGATAGTTGCAGCTTCCGGATAACAGTTCTTTTCGTCTGCTGCGAGTTGATGTAGAGTGCGCATTGCCAGATAGGGTGCACATTTCATTCCGTAAGTTACAGTGCACAACTGCCACTCTTGCAGAGGCTCGTTGGGTGATGATCTCCAAATTATTGTTTGCAGATGTTGTTGTTTCTCATTCAGCCAGATAAATCGATAAAGTTTCTCAACATCTGCTGTAAAGACATATGTATATGTCCTTGATGAGTAGTGACAGCATATCCTTTTGTAAGTTGGGACCGCAGTACATGCGATCGTTGAGACTGCTGTTTTCTTTTGTCTTGTACGAAGCGTTAAAAACTACTCTTAGTTTTGTTGTCGTAGACTCTGCTCTCAGCACTCCATGATGAGGTAAGTACACTGAATCCGTTTTGTTTCCAGTGAAGCGCTTGTACTCGTTATTGAGTTCCTTGTTCGTCAGCATTTTCCTTTCTAGTTGTAGGAACTGAGCCAGTGCCTGATTCCTTGTATTCTTTGTGTTAGAGCAGAGATTCGGCTTCATGGGCATTTGTACCACATATTGTCCGTTCCCCAATTTCATGGTGGTCGCGTTGTAGTATTCTTCGCAGTACTGATCCTTACTAGTCGATGTTGGAGAGTCAGTAACTTCTTCAGTTTCCCAGAACCTTGCCATGTTCTCGAAATCGTTTAGTGTTACGAAGCAGTTGAATGTTTTTACATTGCCGCATAGAATCTAGCCAACTTTAGTTTGTTGAGCTACAGGGTATCTGTTGTCACTCCTCATGATACCATTTAGTATAAGTTCTGAATAGATGTCAGCTCCCAAGAGAAGATCAATCGGGCCGGAGACATTGAACTGTGGATCCGCCAGTTTTAAGTTTTCTATATAGTCCCAGTGGCTTATTTCAAAGGATGCAGTAGGTAAGTTGTTTATGAGTTTCTTCATAATTAGTGCTTCTAAGTGGAATTTGTAGTCTGAGTGTATTGACTGGCATTCTAAGGTTATCGCTCCTTTGCAATTTCCGTTTAGCGATCCGACACCCGATACAACGGCACTCATTTTATGTCTCTGTAATCTGAGGCGCTGCGCTGCGTTCTCTGTGATGAGACTTATTTGCGAACCTTGGTCAAGCAGACCTCTCAAGTTGATGTAGTTTCCATCAATTGTTTTGACTTTCAGGAGTACAGTTGTCAACAGAACTTCCTTCGCTTCGTTTGTTATGTTGTTAACCCCATAGGTAGAAGAAGGGATTGACTGTGAGTTTGTCGTCCTCGTGGTATTGGCTGGTTCAGCTTCAGCTTCATGCATGAGTGTGTGGTGCGGCTTATGACACAATTTGCACGTCTTCTTAAAAGTGCATTGTTTTTCCCCGTGGCTGTAAAGACAGTTTCTGCAAATACGCAAATTGCGAATTGTGTCACCGCGTTGGCTGCCGTTCATCGCCAAGAACTTTTCGCAATTCATCAACACGTGTTTCGTTTTGCAGATTGGGCATGTTTTAGCTGTTGTGAAGAAGGCATTTGACGAGTTTTGTGACTTGTTAAAGTGCGATGACCTCGGTTTATTATTTTTGTAATTGTTTCGGATTTCCCACCCGTTGTTTGTCTTGTTTTCGGACTTCCAAGGTTTATTTGACGAAGATGACCTGTGATTGCTCCCCTGTAGAGCTTCCAACGCCATGAACTTTGACTCTAAGAACTCGGTGAATTCCTCCAAGTCAGGAAATTCTCTTGGGTGTTTAATGTCCTTTATGTATTCGTTATACGTAATACTATCTAGCTTTTGCATCAAAAGGTGGACTATGATTGGATCCCAGTTCGTAGTGTCTAGACCGATGTTTTTCAGTCCGTTCAAACACTCCATCATGACGTCATGTAGCTTACGTATGTTTGCTGCGTTTGCTTCTTGGATGTTAGGTTGATTCAAGAGCGTATTCATGTAGGAAGTGAATAACAACCGTTTGTTATCATAGCGATGGGTTAGAATATCCCAGGTAGATGCATAGTTTTCAGCACTGATACCAAGATGTTGAACCAGTTTCTCAGCTTCACCCTTAAGTTTTGTTTTCAGGTGTTGCATTTTTTGAGCATTCGAAAGGACCGGATTATGGTGTACACTTTCGAGGAAAAGGTCTCTGAAAGTCAGCCATTGGTTGTAGTTGCCATGAAATTCAGGTATTGCTATTTTACGTTTTGATTTCTCATAGTGCGCGTTGTTCCAGATCTTGTTTTGTAATCTCTTTCTCAAGTCATCATAAATGTTCTCCGCAGAGTTATATTTTTGTCTGTAAACCGAATCTTCATCTTGTAGAATGTAGTCAAGTTCCCAATTTGCCTTTTCGACATGCTCCCATTTAGTTGACAGGGTGTTTAGATTGTGGTCTAATACCCATCTTTCCATCGACTCCGCCAGTGCGAAGTTTATCTTTTCCACAGTGCGTTCAAATACTCTAAAGTTGCAGTATTGCTGGCGCAAAAGATCTTGTTGCTTTTCCGTCGTCTCGTTCGTTTTACGAGGCGGCACGTGGAATTTGATATCCTCGAAGGAAAATGTTGTTTTTCCCTTACTCTGCGCAAGTGACGCTGGTGGTACTTCCGTCTTACTAGTAGATGCAGACGGCAGTTCCGACTTTCGTTTCAACATGTCATGTAGAATCATCTTGGTGCTGTTGAAAACGTCGTCAGTGAAGTATTGAAGGTCTGTTGCTCCAGACTCTTCCAGTAGTTGATTGTTGTGAACGAACTTCTCCCAGTTGTTGTTCAGCCGCGAAAGACGCTCCTCAAGGTAGGCCAAGTTCTTCCTTGTCGGGCTGTCCTTCTTGTAGTTGGTACATATAAGCTTCAAGTTGCTGAAGATAGTTTCTTGACGGCTGATCAGTTCCGCAACGCTCTGAACCATTGTTGCTAGTTATAACTTCGACCGTTGGTAGAGTAAAGTTGTGTCACCAATGGTACTAGTTCGCACGTAGTTGTTGTGGATGAGTGTGTTTCGCACTCTAATAATGCTATGTGCGCCTTCTCAATCCAACTGGGGCGACCCACTTGTGAAGACCAGCTAGACCGATTCGCTAACGTTAATAGAGACACTGTGCACACTTATCCGGCTCGAAGGACCAATTTTGATGTACGGCTCAGAGTAGTAGAGTTGCAGTGTAGGTGAGTTGACGAAAACCACAGACTTAACGATCCCAAGTTTATTGTAAAGTTACACACAAGTTATGTTGGATGCTAATCCGTGGTTTACTCGCTAAGGTAGCTGTCAACTAACTTTTATGTTAGAAATAAATATAAAATTAATTACGGAAAATAGGTCGCGGTGTCAGCAAATTACTTGCCTGTACGTGAACCGTACACGCCACATTCAATAATTCGCAGCGAACGCACGTATTCCGGAGGCGCATGGCGTAACAGTTGCAATGATAACACTGACTGTTTGCGTATTTCATTTATTTATATTTAAGAGTTTATAGGGTTTGTAATAATATATAAAAGATAATTTACAGTTATATTATTTATTTTTGGACTATAGGTAAACTAACTATAAACATGAATAATTAAAAACGATTAAATAAACTAACAACAAACTATAAAAAAGGCACTGAAAAACTCCTCTTCAACGCTGTCAGCTGGTAATGTGCCCAAGAGACTGGCGGCATTACCACGTTGTATGGCAACACTTAGTCTCTGGCCAAGGTAAAAGCCAGCCCTTGGGTCACGGGAAGCGTCAACTAGGCGTTTCGAAATTTCCTTAAATAGGCTATGAGCACTCGGACCCCACCCCAGAGTTTCAACCCCAAACGGCTTGAAAATATAGTTACCAAAAAGATTTCTATATTTATTCAAAGATAATGAATAGAGAAAATAGCATAACTTCTTTAGGGTTAACATTAGAACCAAATTCATATTGGGGAATATAAAATATTGACAACCTATGTAAAACAACTAGCACTTCGCCCGCGACTTCGTCCACGTGGGTTTCGAAAATACAGCCCTTGGCAACCAAAGAGAATATTTGTCACTGGGACTTGTTAATAGTCAGGGCAAATTATGTTTTTACGGGAAACTGGAGTCGCTTAGAAACTGCCTCGTTGGTCTAGTGGTCGCAATAGCGACTGTTGAGCATGAGGTCCTGGGTTCGATTCCCAGGTCGAGCAAAGTGTTATTGGGTTTTTCCTTCAGGAATTTCTCAGTAGCAGCCACGGAGTCTGGATTTGTGCCCGGTTGTTGGCAACAGGCTCGCCCCCTATTACATGGGATATAAACATAATTGTTCTTACCATTAGGTACACCTCTGCCCTTAAACGATATAAGCAGGTCCGTGGGAATCAGTGGAATTCTCGGGATCTGCGCCAACTGGCTAGCTCCTGGTCCGATGAGAATGTACCCTACCTACCCTACCCTATATACCTACCTAGTACCTAACTACCCTACGTACCTCCCTAGTCCCTACCTACCTACCGATCTAGTACCTATGAATGTTGATAGATGCAGAGGGTGAGGAAGGCCAGTGCCTAGTCAACATCGGTGACATTTCGATATATTTTCGTTGTGGTTATTTTATGAGTAATTTTTGATGAAAGTCCAGTAACTGTGTAACTGTATTTTTTCCATTTCATTGTATTGAAAATTGATTTTCTGGTATTAAACTATTATATATTAAAATAAAATTCGGATCGGAAAAATATGTCAATTGACACTCGGGCCACAGATTTGACAGATTGTATTTAGAATAAAATCGGATTGAATTTTGCGCTAAGGAGTATTGATATCAACTTCGATGCAAATCACCCGCAAAATAACTTTCTACCACTTTTTAACCGCGTTAGACGGTGAGTTTCAATAAAATACGAAACACGTCTTACATCAATTCTGTTAAAGAATGTTTATTCAAAATTTGAAGTAGATTGGACCAAGGAATCACATTGTCCCATACAAACTTCGAGCATAGCATCCGAAAAGAAATGATTTTCTGCGGAAAATCCTTTCTTTTCGGATGCTTACGACATACAAAGAACACACTCTCCAATTTTCAGGTCTCTACGATCAGCGGTTTAGGCTGTGTGTTGATCCGTCAGTCTGTCAGGACAAAGCATTTTATATAAATGTATAAGCAGATTTGTATACGCACTTAAAGAGCTACGCAAAACAGCAAATGAAGAATCCGCACTGCCCGCACTCAACGCTTATCAGGGCTATGTAGCGTCTGTACTGAGATAAGGCTTACTCTAATAGAGCTTTTTGTTATTTTTTATTATACCTTTGTTGTGTTTTATATTATATCAGATTATAGTGTTTGCACATTTTAGTTTTGTTTTTGTTTTATAGTACGTAAAAAGTTAAAATTAAAATATTAAATTGAAATGTTAATATTTTAGTGTTATCAAGTGTACCCAATGTAAATATGCGTATGCCTCTAGCGGCGGATACCTATGTCCTGAACCATGCTATTTTTATCTAACAACTTAGTGCCTACCGTATCCTACGAATGCGCACCGCATTTCGTATCCATATATACACCATTGGATTCACAGCTTCGTTTCTGTTTACGTACCTACAAGCCAAGCGTGAAACGGCACGAGTGGTACGAGCCCGAAGCGGGACTGTGGGACTGACGGGAGCACGTCCACGGTTACTACATAGAACAAACATATCCTATGTTAACTATGTGACTTTGACATCACCTTTGTCTTGGAGCAGTAAGAGCAGTTCAAGTAAACCGTTAACCGTACTCCGCACTAGTCGCTAAGTGTCCAAGAGTGTACAATAACAAGCTACAATAGAATGTTAATCGCTTCTATATTTAGTTTTCCTCAAATATAACTACACTGTACACTATATACTATTATTAAGGGTATTTAGTCGAGCAAACAATACACTAGTGAACGCGATATCAACTAACTTAAGTATTATGTTCTTTGATTGTCTATACATTAGCAATTTATATTATACTAGCTGTGCCCGCGACTTTGTTCGCGTGGTTGTCGAAAACTAAAATGCGTCGCCTAGATAAATATACATTCAATGATTGCCCTGCGTTATCTGAGTGACCGCTCTAGAAAATAAGAACAAGGTATTGCAAGGCTCTGACTATGTCACCGCTTTTTAAACGGAAGCGGTGACATAGTCAGAGCCTTGCAATACCTTGTTCTTATTTTCTAGAGCGGTCACTAGGGCTAGCTCGCCGTCCGTCCGTCTTTTGACGACAGGCCGTGTTGACGGCGCGTTCGTGTTCCACGCGCGCTTCAAAGAGATGTCAGCAAACAGGGAGGAGCCCGCAAGGGCCGATGCCTGCCAGGGCTGCAAGCTGTTCGAAAGAGATACCGTGGCCCTGGAACACAAAGGGCAAGAAAGGAACATGGATGGGTTTTAGTCAGTACAAGTCTGACACTCCCTTCCGCTCTGGCCAGAGCGGGAAAAGTCATTTGATGATTTCCCGTTCGTAAAAAAAATAAATAAAGGGTCCCAAAGTGTTCCGAAAACAATTTAGTCGTGGTAACCTTCAGATGCACAGGCTTACTAAGCAAGACGGTCAACAAACATCTGATCGCAGGGAAATAATAGAGACTGTAGAGGAATTCTACACAGATCTCTATAGCTCACATTCATCTGAACCCAACGCTGCTGCTACAGGAGACCCACAAGCAACCCTGACCAGACACCGCACTGAAGATCTCCCCGAATATAGCATGTACGAAATAAAAGACGCTCTCAAGCTAATGAAGAAAGGGAAGTCACCAGGAGAAGATGGTTTTACTTACGAACAACTTCTTCTTGGTGATCGACCAGTACCCAAACAACTGCAAGTACTCTATAATAAAGTGCTATTCGGGGGCATAACCCCAGAATAGGGTATGTGACAGGAAGTCAAAATAGTTACTTTTTTATGAACTGTCAAAACGCAAAATGTTTACGTGATTTGTATGAAATAGCTCGTTGTGACGTCATACTTATTTGGGATCAAATGTAATACTTATTATCAGTAAATCCAATTTTACAATTATATTGTCCCCCAATATTTAATTTCTGTACGGTGATGGTAGTTTTTAAGATGAGTGGCCTTATTTCTACGTATTTTTATATTTTATTTTTGACCTTGTCAACTAGCCTTTTGTGGAAGAATGCGGTCGTTATACTATTGCATAAGAAGAAGGGGGACAACACCAAGCTGAGCAACTACCGACCCATTTCATTACTTAGCCACATATACAAACTTTTCACCAAAGTCACAAACCGTCTTACCACCAGACTAAACTCTGCACAACCAGTGGAACAGGCAGGATTCAGGAGTGGGTTCTCAACAGTAGACCACATCTTTACTGTACGACAAATAATTGAGAAGTGCAACGAGTATAACCGACCTATAGTGCTGGCGTTCATCGACTACGACAAAGCGTTTGACTCGGTTGAACACTGGGCAGTTATTCACTCGCTGAAACGATGTCAGGTAGACACCGGATATGTAGAGGCAAATAAGGAAGTATACCGTGCGGCTACCTTACAAGTCAAACTTCACGAGCTTACGAATCCAGTGCGCGTTAGAAGAGGGGTGAGACAAGGAGATACGATATCACCAAAACTCTTCACAGCCTGCTTGGAAGATGTATTTAAGCTTCTCGACTAGTCTAATAGAGGTTTACATTAATTCAATTCAATTCAATTCATTTATTTGTCAGACAAATTAAAATATCCATACAGTCACAAACACAATTCGGCAAAACACAAAAATATTAAATAACATCTTTAAAATCTAAATACATTACATATATAAGCAATTAATGGTGAACGGCTAACCCATCTGCGCTTTGCCGACGATGTTGTCGTTTTTGCCAGCAACGTGGATTATCTGCAGGCCATTATACAAGAACTGTATGAGGTGTCACTCCATGGTGCCGATTCCACAAACCTTGTCCACAAACTAAACCAAAAAGTTGATGCATCTTTTTCTTTCTATTTCATTATGAAAAGGACAGAAGATAAATGTTAGTTTACTCCTGTCAAATTAGTCAGCACCTGACAGAATTTGATGTAATTTTAGTAGTCAACTTTTTAATCACGTCTAAACTTGTATCAGGTTAATTTGACAGGACTAAACTAAAATTTATCTTCTGTCCTTTTCTTAATGAAATAGAAAGAAAAAGATGCACTGAACTTAAATTTGGTTTACTTTGTAAACAAGGGAATCGGCACCAATGTCGATCTAAAAATGAACGCCGCAGAAACTAAAATAATGTGCTGTGATGACGACATTGATCACTTTCTAGTGAATGGCCAGCAAATAGGAAAAGTCAAGGAGTACGTCTACTTGGGACAGACTTTGAGTATAGCGATGAACAGACAAGACCGCGAAATCAAGCGCCGTATCCAACTAGGGTGGGGCGAAAATAAAATAAGAACTTACAGCTTTAGAACTTGCGAACTCTATAATATAATTCGTATATGAAAACTAGTCAAGTCAGACCTTATGCCCGGTTTACATTATTCCAATCCAGTGATCCAGTGAGAATCCAGTCCAGTGCTGGACTGGATCTATAACGTCTACCTTATTCCAGTTATTTAGAAGTCGTTGAAGTGTGAACACTACAGTGACCATGATTTCAAGAAGAGATCAGGATCGAAAATGTTTCAAACGTGTCCAATTACTCTTGCTACAAGAAGTTATTAATGAGGTTGATGGTAAACATTACCACTAGCACCAGATGTGGATGACTTCCTAATCTTATCTAGTTCAAGGTAGTATGTAATGTAGTTATAATCTCCTGAAGATATGTCCCATAAACATGAATTTTCTCTGTATAAACTGACAAACTTTAAAATTTGATCTTCAGATTCTTAAATAAAACTTCTTCACCATTTTTAAATAAAACAAATCCGTTCTTCGCCGCAGTAATCCGCAAAAACAACCAATACGTGTTTACTGTGTCAGCACTGGAATGGCACTGGATTGGCCGTCTACATTATTCCAGTTGCACTGGATTGGTCGCACTGGATTCAAAAGTAGACCGCTAATCCAGTTACTGGACTGGAATGCTAACTGGATTCAGTGCATTCCAGTGCCGGTTTACAATGTCCCAGTAAGCAATCCAGCGCTGGATTCGATCGCTGGACTGGAATAATGTAAACCGGGCATTAGCTTCAATATTTTATCCTAAGTTATAAGATGAAATGATAGTTTAAGATGTTATAAAATATTTTCTAAAAAAATATGCTGTTGTAATTGGTTATTAAAGGCAGTTGCTATTACTACGGGGTCTGTCAGTACTGTATTGTCAATTACAATATTTTCAATATTATTCTTAAGGTTTGCCCATAATTTTATCCTTAATTACTTTCTATAACACTTTGCATTTGTTTTAACTTTTATTAATAATCTTGATATTTGTGTTTTTTTTTTGAGTTATATGTATAAGCATTTCTGTAAAAAAAAAATTGCCGGTCGGTTATTTTTTTTTTTCAAAAAAGTTTTTCACAGAAAGAGTACCTATACACGGTCACACATAGCCTTTTCAAAGTTTTTAGACGCAGTTGGTAGCAGCGCGATGGGCGATAGTTGTTAGGGTCGGTTTTGGAATTCTTCTTGTGTATGGGTTTTATCAGTGCGTTTTTAAGTTGAGTGGGAAAAGTTCCCTCTTCAAACGATTGATTCATTAATTTAAAAAATGGTAGAGTTAGTTCGTGTGCACATTGCTTAAGTAGAAATGGAGGAAGTTCGTCTACTCCAAAGTTCTTTTTATTTTTTAAACTTTTTATTATTTTGTTTACTTCATAGGGGTCGACTGGGCTGAGGAACATGGTGTTTTCTGTGGGGCACGTCTCAGGGGCTCCTTTTGCTGATGAGGTTTTTTTCCCAAAGAAGCAGTCATGAAAAATATTAGCTATTTGTTTAGGTTCAGTTATCAAGTTGTCGTTTTTATGTAATTTTATGTTAATTTTTCGCTTTTGATTGATTTATTTGTTCTTTCGTTTATTATATTCCACATAGTTTTTACTTTATTTGTTGATTTTTTTACTTTATTTATATACTGTTGTTTTTTTCCTGTTCTTACAGAGTGCTTTAGGGATTTTTCGTATTTTTTATAATATTTTGATAATATGGGATTGTTAGTTTTAATGGTTAGTATTTTAAGTAGTCGTTTGTTTTTGGAAGATAATTGAATACCCTTAGTTAGCCAGTACTTCTTATATATTATACATATTTATGTCTCTCTTCGTGTAAGTTTCGAACCAAGACAAATTTTGTAAGCATATTTAAACATCTGAATGTTACTAGAGCTGAAAACTCTTTTGTAGGCATTGTACGTTGCTTGATTTTATGTGTTATTACTCACGGGGAAGCTCAACATTTGTGCTGTGTCGTGGTCGGATAAATGGAGTGGCATTACTGTACCAATAGCGTCAGGAATGTTACTTAGAATACGGTCGATACAAGAACACTTACAAGTTTTTTTTTTATAAAAGAACCCCGCACGATGATTTTCTCCTGTATCGTGGGTGCGTTCACAAACATTTAAACTCACATACACAAACAGCCAGACCCGGAACAACTATCTGTAGGCCATATAAATATTAGATCCGTGCGGGGATCGAACCCGCGACTCGCAGCGCAGCAGTCAATCGCTCAGCCACTGCGCCAACCGTGCCGTCAAAGCCGTGCAGTTGGTTCATTAAAGTGCAGTTTGAGACT
Source organism: Lycophotia porphyrea (assembly GCA_950005105.1). Taxonomy (NCBI): domain Eukaryota; kingdom Metazoa; phylum Arthropoda; class Insecta; order Lepidoptera; family Noctuidae; genus Lycophotia; species Lycophotia porphyrea. The sequence goes on from OX465386.1 coordinate 20,701,390, forward strand.
ATAATTGTATGTTAGATCTTGGAACTGATTTGTAATATTGCCTTCTCTATGAGGGTTAAATTGATTAAGAATCGGGTGGGGTCGGATTGAGGTGTCCTATAGATACATATAATTATCAACTTACTAGAGCTATTACCCGCGACTTCGTACGCGTAACGTTAAGTGAGTTTTTTTTGGTCAGGAGGAAACTCCATTTTATTGGAAACAAACCTAACCGAACCTAAGCCAAACCATTATACGGTCATGGATGGCAAGCGTATGTGCACGGAGCCGGCCGACTTATGCAGCCACTGTGGCGGTCCACACCTTAGGGTGGACTGCCCAGATAAGCTCGTTGGCGAGGCAGCGGCGTGTGTTAACAATGCATTCAGTAGTGAATGCCCAGTACGTAAGAAGTGAGCAAATGCGAGAGCAGCAATAGCTTATTGCTAATGTTGCGGATGCGCCCACTTCCAAGTACAGACCGAGGGCCTGTTCGACACAACCAATTTGCAGACGAGTCAAACGAACCACTAGGGTTGGCTATATAATAAATGGTAACTGGAGCCAGCTTCATGAGAAGCTGGCTCAAGTTAAGCTGATCCAGGGATCAGCCCTAGTGGAACCGTCACGCTGGGTCGAACACGGTCGAAAAAACTACGAAAATCAGGAAAATATATGATATGTAAGTGTATATTGAGTATATAGCTGAAATATCATAGATATGTATACAAAAAGAACAAGATAAAAACGATTAATTTAGAGAACATAAAGTAAGTAAAGTTAGGGCATAATGTTTAATTATAAATAAAATTAAATAATAAATAAATTGTAGGGAGCAAATAAAGTTGTTATGAATAAATATGAAATATTGAAATGTAGCGGGTTTCGATAGCATTAAAACGATACTGCAAAAATAAAATGCACAAAAGTGGTCTCTCCGGCCACGCAAAGCGTGAATAAGCCAAACAACTAGATAATAAGGGCTCTGATCCTCATGTCAGAGGGACACTGGCTGGGCAGGAGTGGTTTTTAGCCGGTTCGAGTCCAGCACTACCTCGACTGTCTCACAACCTGTGAGGCAGTCGAGGTGTCCGTGGGGATTTCCCACTCCTGCCAGAACAAAAAAAAAACCTAAGCCTAACCTAACCTAACAACTTTTTTTTTGTTCGCTACAGCTTAGGCTACTTTTGTTTGGACGGTATTACAGCCCTGAGTCTCTGTGCCAAAGCGCATCAAATTCTAGCCCAGGGTTCTCTATTTATTTTAGGTCGAATTAGTTTACTTACTGAACATAATTGAAACAAACCTAACCTAACCTAAACCTAACCTAACCTAACAATTTTTTTTTATCCGCCACAGCTTACAGCTCGTTCCCACTTGTCGGTGGTCGGGCGCCGTATTTTAATCGGATGTCGGCACTTCTGTTCACACTAGTAGGTTGTCGGACCCAAACAAAGCTGCAGTCATTTTTTGGCAGTCTATGCGGGGCGACTGTATTTATGACGGACGTCGTCGAAGATCTGTTATAATGTAGTATTAATTGAGAAGAAAGAGAATAAATAGGTATAGTTAAGGAAAGAAAGATGTAGGAACATTTGAAAACTTAATTACAGAAATAAGTTACGAAATTGAGTTTTTTTATTATTTTAGGATGTCAATAACTACATTCATCGATCTATTGGCTTGAATATTAGTGAGATACCAAAATACAAGTTTTAGAGACTGCATTTGTACTGAAGAAAGGACCCGACATCCGATAATGTGAACAGCGCCATACTTACTCATAGGCAAGCGAGACCCGACACGATTTTTTTCCGGGCGTAGAGGGCTGGCAACACACCCGACATTTGTTGTCGGACCCGACACAAAATCGGTTTCCAATAAGTGTGAATAGCTTCATATATAATGCTCTGCCACTATAACCTCCGATTAATATGCGGATCCGACACCCGACACTTGTCGGGAGACACATGGCTGTGATACCTTCCAAACAAAAGTAGTCTTCTTAGACTAGTTTTGTTTGGAAGGTATCACAGCCATGTGTCTCACTGTGTCTCTCTGTGCCAAAGCGCATCAAATTCGGTTCCAGGGTTCTCTATTTAATTCAAGTCGAATAGGTCTACTTACTAAACATTAATTCAAACAAACCTAACCTAACCGAATAGTAATAAATAATAAATACATATATATAAAAATAAAGAAATGTAGATACTATGTCCATTGACTCATTTATTTATATTATTTTCCAAACAAGTAATCTCACATTAATTGTGACACTAGAAATAATATGAATGGCGTGTTGCAACTATAACTGTACAGGGATTTTTTGGCACGTGGCCAAAATCTGAACTAATGTCACTATCTTGTTTTATCAATACATTTCACAAACAGCGCCAGCATTATTTGGGCGACAAAAGAGCCATGTCATCCTGTCATACCTATCATTCCAGTACCCGACACTACAGACAGATGACTTCAAGACTGACAGTTGACTAAAGCTCTATATACATTATCCATTTGTGCCTGTCCGTTTGTGAAAGGTTCTGGCTGCCAATATAAATCAAAGTGCCAAGGTTTACACGGTAGCAAACTACATATGACCAAAGCAATTGCCATGTTTTGTACGTGTTGTAAGGTCATCTTTTTTTTATTTTCTTCAACGAAAATCGTTTCCATTACATATAACATAAGCATAGCGTAAGCATAGTCGACCTATAATGTCCCCACCGCTAGGACACAGGCATTTTCCATTACAAATACATAGTTTCCATTAGTGTCAATCAATAGAAACATGTACAGACGTGTCTATTGAATGACTTCTCATGTCTCATCAAAACATCATCAATGTGTTGGGAGCTTAATATACTGATTCGACTACTAGTGCCATTGTTTCCTACATTGATCAGTTTTGGAACTATTAATTTCCGCCATCTTTGAATGTGTTCTACTGTTTGTGTACATATTATACTTGTTGGTCTCCTGGCATGGTGCCACCACTACTCGTTCAACACCGTCTCCTAACGAAACCTGATATTTAGAAAATATGCTATGATTAACTTATATAGTAATTTCACCGAGATCTATCTTTTGAGAGTATTTTTATGAATGAACAATGGAATGAACGCGAACTCTAAACGTGGTCCCCAGATTGCTTGGAGTCCTGCCATTCTTTTTTTGCCATTTACCGTTGAGAAGTTCCTTCGTGAGAAGACAATCCTGGCTCATGGATTAGACATTTACAGAAATCACGTTTACCCATCAATTACTAACACGTTCACAAATTTTGGTATCCGCGCTACTAACCGTTAAGGAGTTCCCTCGTGTGAAGACAATCCTGACCCAAGGATTAGGCAACGACGGAAATTATGTTTATTCATCAAAATTAAATTGCGTCTGCAAATTTTGGAATCCGTACTACTAACTGTTGAGGAGTTCCCTCGTGAGAAGACAATCCAGGCAACGACGGAAATGTAACTACATCAAGTTTGGGCTCGTTTGATTCGTCTTGACGAGTACTTTGTCTTTAGATGGTATCCAGGTTCTGAGGATGGAGCTGGAAGGTAGCCATAGGAACTCCCTTATAAAACGGCATAACCCCATCGAGTTTGAGCTCGTTTGATTCGTCTTCGCGAGTACTTTGTTTTTAAATGGTAACCAGGGTTTTATGATGAAGTTGGAAGGTGGCCATAGGATCTCCGTAATAAAACGACATAACCCCATCGAGTTTGGGCTCGTTTAATCCGTCTTGATGTGTACTTTGGTCCTAAATAATATCCATATGCAACGCCATTAGATTGGTTCGTTTCATTTGTTATTAATGTGAATAATATTTGAATAGATGGATGACCTAATGCCAAGGTGAGTACGTGCCGAGGGCTGAATGTTATGAGGGTATATAAACATGTTATATTGCTAACGTTGCGCCTCAGGGTACCAGGTCGAACCCTGTTGTACTGACTGAAGCCCTTATCCCTCTACAAAGGACCTCTGGAGGGATGGACCGTTAATGTCTTATATTCGTGGGAGCAACATATTTAAAAACCAACCACAAATGGTGTTGTTTGCTGACGATACCTCTTTAATATTTAAGATAAACAGACGTGCAATAAATCTTGACGACGTAAATAACGCCCTGCTGTAGGTCCATAATTGGTTCACCGCGAATAATTTAGTATTAAATGGGAAAAAAACGAAGTAGATAAGATTTGCTCTACCGAATGTCAAAAGTAGTGTTAGTGACATAGTATTGAATCAAGAGAAACTAGAATTCGTCGAAAAGACAATTTCCTGGGGATCACGCTCGACTCAAGGCTACAATGGGGTCCCCATTTAACATCTCTTGCAGGACGGCTGAGTTCAGCAGCATATGCTGTTAGAAAAATCCGTCAATTTACTGATGTAGATACCGCGAGGCTAGTGTATTTTAGTTATTTTCATAGTATTATGACGTATTTTACTATGGGGACGGGCTGCAGACATCGAGTCTATATTTATTCTGCAGAAAAGAGCTATCAGAGCCTTATATGATCTACGTAGGCGTGATTCTCTAAGAGAACTGTTCAAGGAAATTAACATCATGACAGTACCTTGTCAACACATCTATGAAAACATCATGTACGTTAGAAAAAAATCTGCATTTATTTAGTAAAAGAGGTAACAGGCACCACTTTAGTACTAGAAACAGGGGCCAACTAGTACAACCAGGTTTTAGGCTAGCTAAAGTAGACTCATCTTTCATAGGGTACTGTTTAAAATGTTACAATAAAATACCTCCCCACATTCTACAACTGAATGAGACCAATCGTGAAGTATATCCTTTCACATAAAAGAAGAATTTTTGAACGGTTAAGAAATGACTGAGTTATGAGGTAACAAACACAAAAAAAAATACAGCCGAATCGAGAACCTCCTCCTTTTTGAAGAAAGTCGGTTAAAAAGAAATGATATTTTAAATTGTTATAAAATATTTTATGTTGTTATAAATAAATTTTAGGACTGACCATTGAACTTGGCACCCATTTAGATCTCACTTCTTTTGTCGTTGAAGTCAACAACCAAAATAATATATTGAACTTGGCTCTCACTTCACATTTATGTTTTTGATGGATATTACTTAGGTTACAGATACAGTGTAGCCACAGTATTCAAAATTACAATAACGTAAATAATAACACAAAAAAAAAAAAACTACAGGAAATGATAAAAAGCAAATGTAATGTACATTTGCTTTTTATCATTTCCTGTAGTTTTTTTTTTGTGTTATTATTTACGTTATTGTAATTTTAATTGAAATGATATTTTAAATTGTTATAAAATATTTTATGTTGTTATAAATAAATTTTAGGACTGACCATTGAACTTGGCACCCATTTAGATCTCACTTCTTTTGTCGTTGAAGTCAACAACCAAAATAATATATTGAACTTGGCTCTCACTTCACATTTATGTTTTTGATGGATATTACTTAGGTTACAGATACAGTGTAGCCACAGTATTCAAAATTACAATAACGTAAATAATAACACAAAAAAAAAACTACAGGAAATGATAAAAAGCAAATGTACATTACTTATCTTATGGCTAAAGGTACAATTAAGGTAAATAAAAAAATAATAATAATAAAGCAAGAGCAACACAAACAATGGTACTAACTACACATTTTCAGACTTTTGACTAAAAGTTTCTTAAATTTTTGGAAGTTTTAAGCAAATATTATAATTAAATAAATAATTATTATTTATTTTATTAATTAATTAATTATTTATATTGTAGTAAGTATAACTGTTCTGGGCACAACATAAAATTAATTATTGACTATCTCGGAGCAATCAATTTTATTGTGCAACAAATCATAAAGCATCATGGTTTGAAGCAAAAGGCATCTTGATTCCAACGTGAGAAGATTTAACTTATTCAAAGATTTGATGTAAGAGCTACCTACGTTCCATATGGCATCTAAAGTGCATTGATTTTAAAAACTTGCGCTGAACTTTTTCTAAGGCGAGATTGTATTTATCATGATAAGGGTCCTATATCATACAGGCATACTCATTTTGTGGTTTGACTAAAGAATTAAATAAATACAGGAAAGTGACTTGAAATATATCGAAAATCTCATTACGAAATGATACATTTGAAATGCTTTGGCAATATTTGTATCAATATGAAGGTGTAGTTTACAATCCAATAAGATACCCAGGTCACTGATCTGAGTCTCTCTAAGAAGTACTTTGTTGCATAGAGAATAATTAAAACTAACGATGTTTTTATTCTTAGTGAAATTAATATACCTACACTCAGCTACACTTAGTTGTAGTTTATTCAATTTACAATAGTCAGATAACCTGTTCAGATCATTCTGTAAGAGATGACAATCATTGATTGTTAAGATTTTCTTGAAGGTTTTGAGATCGTCAGCAAGAAATCACTATTTCGAAAACAGTATCCCATGTCATTTTTTGTAGAGTAAGAACAATAAAGGGCCCAGAATTGATCCCTGAGGGACTCCGGAGGTACAAGAAAAGTGTCAGCATGATACCCATTACTCACAACAGTTTGATTGCGGTTGCTGATATAAGACTGAAACCAGCGAGCAAATTGCCTCTAATGCCATTGAATGCAATTGTTTTTCATTAATATTTCGTGGTCGACTCTATAGAAAGCTTTTTTAAAGTCTGTGTACACAGCGTCTGTTTCAGCTCTTACATCCATATTTTTAAACAGATGATTTGTAAATATCATTAAGTTAGTACCAGTAGATTTCATCATCAGCCTTATAATGTTCCCACTGCTGGGACTCAGGCCTCCTCTCTTATGAGAGGGAATGGGCTATAATCCAAAACGCGGGCCCAGTGCGGATTGGTAGATGTGATGATCTTTTAAAAACTTCGTTAAGTTACAATATAAAAATTAATTCATGACAAAAAGTGTAAAATAACTAAACTTTACTTTCGGAAGTCATGTGCAGTGACGAAATAGTCAATGAAACAAACTAAGTCACCGACTTCCGAAAGTAAAGTTATTTTAGATTTGGCCTAAAAATAGGCCCGCCCTCTGGTCACGTGAAGAGTCGACCAACCACTTGGCGATTTCCCGAAACACTAGGTGGGCACTCAGATCACATGGCCCTAGTGTTCCAACCCCTATAGTATTCTGCTATAAAGCAGATACGATAAAAAAAACAATTATACGTACAATTTACAGACCATGTGTCCTTCGTCTCATTTTTATCATAAATATGCCTTCTGTGGTAGCAGAAAGTAGGTATAAATCACGGCATCCATTATCCATTCAATTTCATCCATTTATTTCCAGTTTAACATTGTAATTTGAGCACTTTTATAAACTTTTAATAATATTTTTCACTAATGACAAGCAACGTCAATCTGTCAAGTTACTTATTCCTTTTTCTATATCGGCCTGTTAAATGAAGGTTGTACTAGATTTTATTACTAAAAATAATTAAAAATGTTTTGGCTAGTTTAAATCTAGTTTCTATATTGTATTACGTTTGTATACTGACTAATAGAATACTAAATGTTAATTTTAAAATTCATAACGCACTCTTGGATTGTGAGGTTTTATACGTCTTGGCCAACTATACCTGGCTGGTCAGACGAATTGTGGCTACAACAAATATAATCGTAAAGCGAGGCAAATAGTTCTGGAACACTAAAATAGTTCCTTATAAAAGACGCCGCTTACGAACTAAAACTAGTTTACGACGAGATTTCAGTAGCGACCAGTACAGTGCAGTCCACCCCACTAAAAGTGGACTAGTGAAAGTGTCAATTGGTAGGGCGCCGACGCTCTGACGTGTCCCTCCACCACGCGGAAGTCGCAACTCCATCCCGGGGCTCCCCTAAACGGAGTTTGGCCCGGGACTCCTGTTCTCTTCAAGCTTCCCGGGGCTCCGCTAAACGGACTCGCCCGGGAACTCCACTCCTAGTTCTGCGATCGCCTGCCACCGAAACAGCCAGGACTGACCTGACGCCTGTTCGGTGGAGCCGCAGGACCAGGTGCTCCAAGGGTCTACCCCCTTCGGGAAAACAGCAAGTACTTTCTCCACCTATTACCCCAGTTCTTGAGTGCGTGTAGATAGGTGTGTGTTTTTTAGCAGACTTGTATTTCATATCCTCCCCTTTTTATCTTATTAAATTTAATTGTACTGTCTACCTCCTATTTTTATTTATTTGGAACAGTAGATATGACACCCCAAACGGCTCAAACACATAACTACCAATTAAATGATTGTATTTGCGCCGTTTGAGGTTTTCAGCACCTGCAGCAGCAGCCCCCGTGCAGATCTTTTTTGTCGAAATTACGTGATTTATGAGTACTCGTAGATCAATCGGCATTAGCAAAGGAAGTTTTGATTTTTACTAATCTTACTTTAACCTGTTTGTGTTTTCATAATTGTTACCTATGTCGCCATCTATGATTTTCATGCAAAACTTGTTGCAATTTGCTTGACTTGAGACTCCATTATCCTCCTTACACCTCGTTAGAGTATATATTATGTTCCGTACCATACACTCAAAGCATCCACAGGATAGCCCGGTCAAACAGACAACAACCTCTCTAGGTTGAACTGCGAGATGCCATTCAAAAGACTGTATGTGTACTTATTACGCACGTAACAAGTTACACTTCTTTGGCGTATAAAACTAAAATGTTAACTAGCTAACTTCAGGGTGTATGTTGACTAGCTAACTTCAGGGTGTATGTTGCCAAGCTAACTTCAGGGTGTCGGATTTTCGTGACAGTGTGCGCGAAAATCGTAAAAATTTACTCTCATCATTTTTCTCTAACGCACTAAAAGAAGTATAACTTCAAAAAACAAAAATTGAGGCAGGAACAGTATCCAAGTAACACTAACAAGGAGCAGCTCGTGGAATACCGCCTCTTGTTAACGGCGATCATTTAAATAGTTAGCAAAATAAGTGACAATCCACATTAGATAAAGTCGTTGGTCCCGGCTGTCGTTCGTAAAATTTTGAGTCTGTAGTTACTGGTAGTTAGAAGCTCAAAAGTCTGACAAACAGTTGTTCGTAAGGGTTGTAGTTATTAGTAGGTGGAGAGACTCACCATATAAAATCGCGACTGATTGATTGATTGATTTTCTCTCACCCGCACCTTACACTGTGTGCTAGTTAGCACGAAAAAATAGACCTTTACATTTAGACCTTTATATGCTCGTTTCATATAAAGGGTGAAAACAGACTCTTAATGAAGCCGAAAGGCACTTGTTCTCCCCGTCATTGCGATATTTTTTTTTGTTGTAGACCATACCTGGGAACCTTCTAGTTACGGAGATATTTGGGGTCAAACCTCCAACCTTTTCACAAGTTCTTTTTTTAAATATGTACATGTTTTTAATGTATTTTTTTACTTAAGACACCTTCCCGACTCCCGTACTATTAAATCCATCCTACCGTAAAACATGATTTTTCACCCCAAAAAAAAAATCGTTTCCTAGCAATATTTTTTGCGTAAAGTTACTTACTTTGATGTACATAATGCTTGGTTAACGGCTTCGTGAAGAATCTGTTTACACCCTGTAGGTTCACAATAATGAGTTGATTGATGTCGGCTCTCGGCAGGGCCGGTGCAGTACGTGCGGCGCAACGTGGTGTACCGCGATGACGCGGTGAACGTATCGCTAGTTTGGGGCAGCGAGCCGGCGCATGCCGCCGCCGCGCTGCTGGCCGCGCAGCTGCGCCACGTGCACCAGTACGACGGCGTGCGGCTGCCGCGCGCCGCCAGCCCGCACGACACCGCCGCACTCGACTTCGAAGTCACCCACGACGCACGCGCCATTTATACGGAGTATGTACTATTATCATAAGAACGTTAGTGTTGTTTTCCTCGGGAACAGTACCTTTTTCAGGATACAAAGTGTTATGTCCATTTCTGTACACCTGATAACGTATAATATGAAAAATTTCAGGATGATCGGTTCAGTGGTTTAGGCATGAAAAGGTAACAAACAAACTTACTTTCGCATTTATAATATTATATACAATATGTCCGGGTTTATAGTAATAAAAGTTTAAGGCCGGTATATACACTTAATTTTATCGGTAAAAACACCCCACATACTCGTAAGGGGCGCAATCTCTACATCTTCAAAGATAGAGCAATTTTAGTATCTTACTTACTTATTTCGATGTCCACATAATCTATCAACTATAACTTAGGACCTAGGTTTCACAGAGACGTACATTTAATTTTATTTTTAGTGCCATAGAATAGAGAATCGAGAAAATTATTAAACTATCACGATAAGACATTTTTGAATTGAGCCATAAAAGTCAATTTTTCGACGTAACTTCACACTCTTTTTTTGCATTTAAAAAAATACCATAAAACACGCGTGTTTTATGGTATTTTTTGTTAGTCTTTGAGTTATCTTACAATGCAATACAAAAATCACAGCTGTACCCATAATAGTTTTGAAGCTATTGTTGTCCAAAGCGACCCCTTTGCGAGGGTAAATCGGGTATTCTGATTCATTCGAAATTCAACAAACTTAACAGTGACATTTCAATAAAACCACGCAAATATTAAAATAAAAACACATTTATTAGTACGATCAACACAAATTGAGCTACAGCAATTGTTCAAAATGATCGCCACGGTTTATTAAGCACGCAGTTGCTCTGAGAGCTACTTGTTGAGTGGCTTTTCTCACTACACTGGGATTTTCTCTAATTTCATTCGCAACCGCCATGATTCGTTCCCACAAGTCCTCTCTCGTATTTACGGGCTCTAAATACGCACGTCGTTTCATATGACCCCAAAGAAAAAAAATCAAAGGGGTTAAATCAGGCAACCGCGGCATCACATTAGACACGCTCAATTGGAGGCCGGTGAATTACATTTTCAACTAGTCTGTTGTGTATGTTAAATGTCCGGAAGTTTGGTGTTGGACGATTTGGATATCACTTCTTGCGTATTCGGCACTGGCGGCACTTGCATTTCCAGAGACGTAGCAACTTACTAGCTTACATCTTTCTTTATTATGAGGGAGATGCGTTACGAAAATGTTTTGTCTCTTTCACACCAGCGACAAAAATTGTGTACGCTTTCGGTTTTGACTACCTGTGTTAAGGGCGTGCGCAAGGGTGCTATTTAGGCAACAATAAAATAAAAACCAATTGGCTTAGAGCTGTGATTCTTTTATCAGTGAGTAGAATAGCTCAAATACTAACAAAAAAAGCATGTTTAATCCAAATCAAATGTAAAATCCAAAAAAAATGTGTGAAATTATGTTTAAAAATTGTCTTTTATTGGTCACTACAAAAATATCTTATCTTTTGTGTTAGTTGAATACTTTTTTAGATTTTCTATACTATGGCCGTACCTACTACCTACCTGCTACCTACCTGCTACCTACCTGCTACCTACCTGCTACCTACCTGCTACCTACCAGCTACCTACCTGCTACCTACCTGCTACCTACCTACTACCTACCTACTGTTGGAGCGTTTGTAAACGAATACAATGATGTCACTTGGAGCGTTTGTAAACGCATACAATACTGTCAATGTATTATGTCCTTTTTAAGTTTGCCATTTCATTACTCTCCGCTAATGGCAGTTGACCTATGTGTCAAATACAAATACACAAAAATACAAAATCATGTATTTGCTAATATGGGTAATACATAAAGCTGTTAAAAAAATATAGTTTAGTTCAACCATATTACGCCTTGAGGCTTGCAAATCTCAAGTTATACAAAACACTTGCAAATATAATGACATGGCAAATAATAATGAAACATTAGCAAATTTTAATAATAATGTCACTAGAAAAATTATGTCCGTGCTCTCAAAGATTAAAATAAGTTTTATCTTATTGCTTTGTGTAGGGGTTTTTGATCACGCCTACACTTGGATGATAAATGATATGTGACTGCTGCTAAGAGTATTGGCAGAAAGATTGCGTAATAAATGATAAACGACACAACTTCCCGTGATAAGTATTTAATTGATACTTATTGATAGAAATGATAAAGTGCAGTGATTCATAATGCTACAGCTACAATATAAATACCATACAAAAGTGCTGACGCGCGCCGCGACGCTAATTATGTATATAAAACTAAATTAAACCTGTACAGTTGTCTGTACATGCTGCCGCGGGCGCAAAGAAGGAATAAAAACATTATTATTAAACATTAACAAATTAATTACATAAAATGAACCTTTTAACTTTCACATAAAGGAATGTCAAACTTAATTGACTGCAAGTTAGGGGTTGATGTGCTCTCGGTGATCTTCCGTGGCGCAGGCTGCGGATTGGTGATAGCCTGAAGTCCTGCTAGTTCCAATCTTGACTCCAATGTCGGCTGCTGTCTCCGCCTTCTTCGGATCCACATGATGACTAAGATAAAGCCCGTCAGGATCGCTCCACCCACCAGCAAGTAGAGCACGCTGTACTGATGCACGTCGTGGACACTGATTGGTTGTGTCGACTGTTGCTTAAGATCCTCTATTTCAGATCTCAACTGATTCCACATAGTGTGGTGATCCTCTGGTACAAAGGGTCCAACAGAGGGGATGTTTGTGTTGACTATTTCATTGACTACAGACATCTGTGGAAGCTGCATCTCTTCTGTATAATAGTCCACGTGATTGATGAAGTTCTTATGAGAGTAAATCTTGAAAGACTCTCCTTTAAGTGTGCATCCTGGACAAAGGCTGATTATACCATTGCCTGTTAAAGTTTTTACTTCCGTGCTACGTGTGCTAAATATGCGAATAGTGCATTGCTGACAACATTGATACAGCCAGTCGTTCGGGCGTCGTAACTTGACCCACTTATTTTCGCACCTTGCTTGTTTGTAAATACAGGCCGGTGTTATTATATCATTAGTTTTAACATCACAAATTGATTGTTTTTCTCGAATTTCATAGATTGGCTTCTCAATGGAACATAATATCTTCTCTGGATTTGCGTGAAGGCACTGTTGTAGGTCGTTTTCTGTGAGGAATAAAACCAAGTCCTTTCTCAAATTAAATGCCAAGTATGGGTAAGTCGATATAACTTGATAGCTTTGTCCTGATTCTTTTTTTTGTAGGGGAATAACTTTGTCCAGTTCATATTTTTCTGTGGTCACCAGAGGAATCTTGATTTCCATTATAAGATAGTCGTTATATACTTGGGCGAATACCCGCAGTAATTTATAAAGACTTCTGATACTTGATTTGTCTAGTGGCACATTGAGATCATCCTGTACCTCCCGTGTAATGATGTTTATCTGTTCTTCCAACTCTTCAGGCGGGAGCAGGTGAGTGTCTATGCGCCCATGATAGATATCGGTGATCACATCGATGAGACCTTGCTGCATACGTCGCAAGGTTGATAGAACAGCATATGCTGATAGTGCTGATGACGTTAAATAAAGGCCTTGCGTTGTGTCCGATTGCACGTTGTTTACTTCCTTTAATAAAGCCTTCATCTGTTTATCCATAGAAGTAAATTGTTGATTCATTATGGCCTCGTTTCTTCTAATAATGCTGTATTCCGATTCAATTATTAGAGTTTGATTCTTGATGAGGTTCAGTAGATGATTTTCATTTAGTGATATTTGCTCAATATCCTGTTTGTACTGCTCTGCAAACTTGTCGTCTAAAACCCCGAACAAGTAACTAGCCAGGTTGCCAACCCCATTTACTAGTCCTCTCTTGTATCGTTTGTTAGGGTTTCGCAGTAAAGAATTATAATGTTGAAGTTCGTTCAACTCATGTTGCAGTTGTAATATGATAGATCCGTACGGCATTCCTGATTGTGGTAGGCACGTACGCTGGCATAATTGATTTAAATGTCGAACATATGTTTCCAAGTCAGTGAATCCAGACCAATATGTAGACATGTTGTAGTAGACTACTAACTTCCATTCGTCCTTGATATGTTGGAGTTCTGATACCTTGTCGAAAAGCATATTCCTTTGACTGTCCAGTGACGTGATATTGTATGATATAGTTGATTGCTGTATGCTTGGTGATATTATCATCATTAACAAAATAAGTGCTGATGTTAATAATGCTTTCATGCTGAATTTTGACCGATTGCGATGCCCGTGGGATGTTCCTTGAGTCCCATTCAAAGAGGGTGTTTGCATAGTACTATTTTCTTGCACTGGCAAAGGAATAAGTTTGTTGACTGGACGTTTGATAATATTGTTGGCAGTTTTCAACGTTACAACTCTTACACACCCATCTGAACCGGGATGCAGAGCTTGAACTCGCGCCATCGCCCACTTGCCAGGTGGTATGTTGTCTTCTTTGATAAGGACCACGTCATCTAGTTTAAGATTTTCCTTAGTAGTATGCCATTTTGTTCTTGACTGAAGCTGTTGAAGGTACTCCGTAGACCACTTTTTCCAAAACTGTTTGTTTATTGCCTGAATCAATTGCCAACGTATAGTCAGGCTCATATGATCTGGATCAGTCTGAGATCGTGATATCAAGGATCCACCGATAAGGAAATGCCCAGGGGTGAGATAGGTATCATCTGGATTTTCAGAGAGCGCGCAGAGAGGCCTCGAATTGAGGCAAGCTTCAATTTGACACAGCAGCGTGGTGAACTCTTCATAGGTTAATTTTTGATGGCCAAGCACACGCTTTAAATGATATTTCAAACTTTTCACCGCCGCTTCCCATAGACCTCCTGCATTTGGCCAAACGGGAGCATTGAAGTGCCAATGTATCTCCATGTTGTTGATGTCACTGATAGCATTTGGGTTGATGGAGGCAATGATCTCTCTGTACTCTTGATTGAGAAGTCGTGAAGCGCCCACAAAGTTCGTACCATTATCGCTATAGATATTTTTGGGAACTCCACGCCTGGAGCACATTCTTCTTAATGCTGCCAGAAAGGATGCTGTGCTGAGATCAGATACCAATTCCAAATGCACGGCCTTGGTGGCTAGACAGACGAATACTGCAATGTATCCCTTGGTAGTCTTGATGCCTCGTCCCTTGTTGGATTTTATATCCACATGCCCTGTGAAGTCTATACCCACATTAGTAAAGGGCCTGGACGGTGTGATTCTAGGCTTTGGAAGGTCAGCCATGTGTTGTTGATATGATTCTTGGCTATATCTCCGGCACTTAACGCATAATCTGATATGCTTTTTGACGCTGCTGATGCCACTAATCAGCCAATATTTCTCCCTGATGAATGATAAGGTAAGTCGTGGCCCACCGTGAAGTGTAGTGATATGAGCTTGGTGAATGATTAACTCTGCCAAGCGACTTCCAGGTGATATAATGATGGGATGCTTCGCCGCGTATGTGATATTTGCTTGCTCAAGTCGTCCGCCGACTCTTAGTATCCCGTGATCGTCTAAGAATGGTCGCAAGCAGGACAATTTGCTGTTGCTGCGGACGAAGCCCTTTTGCTTCAAATGATGTATATCTTCTTTAAAATCTATACCTTGCACATTTTTGATAATAAGGTACAATGCGCTTTGTATTTCGAAACCGGACAGTGCACTTCTTGCTGCACGTGAATTTTTGTTGTGCAGGCTAGCGATGTAACGTGACACCCATGCCACTATTCGTGCCACCTTAGTTAGTGAATTGAATTTATTTAGTAATTCAATTATCCAAGACCAGCTGGTTTGGCATAAGGCTGCTTGTACACTGGGTTTTTTCATTTCTACTGTTGGAGTTTGATATTCGGTTGTAGGGGTATGATTCGAGTTAAAATTAAGAAGCCATTCTGGCCCTTCCCACCACAAGCGATCTCTTGACAGACTTTCGGAGCTCAATCCACGCGTAGCACAATCTGCTGCATTGTCACAGGACCTGACGTGACGCCAATTCGATGCTGGGATGATCCCAGTGATTTTTTGAACACGGTTGGCCACAAATTGCTTCCATTTTGATAAATCCCCGTGTAGCCAGCCCAGTACAACCATCGAATCAGTCCAGGCGAAGATCTCTGTTGGCTCTGAAGATATTGTCTGAAGAAATTTCTCCATCAATTGTGATAATAATAATGCACCTAGTAGCTCAAGCCTAGGTAACGTGATTGATTTATTAATTGGCGCAACCTTTGTTTTTGCTGTTACTAGCTTCGATGTGCGCTTGCCTTTATGATCATTTGTTACAATGTAAATTGCGCATGCATAAGCCTTTTCCGAGGCGTCACAGAATGCATGTATTTGTATGTCTTTTTTCGTTTGACCTAGATATCTAGGTATTTGAAAAATGTTGATATTTCTTAGGTCATCTCGCAACCTTTTCCATTCTAATGATATGTTGGCCGGTAGTTCTTCATCCCATGTCAGTTGCGCAGTCCAAGTGGTCTGGAATAATATTTTTGCTCTGATAGTGAGCGGTGATAACCAGCCAATGGGGTCAAATATTTTTGAAATATCTGACAATAATTGCCGCTTCGTTAATGGCTTATCGCTGTCTTGATGTTCGATTCTAGTGTCGAAGGTAAACATGTCACTTGAGGGAATCCATCGTAGACCTAGTGTTTTTCGAGATTCGCTATCCTTGAACTCGAATGGAGCGTTTATTTGTTCTGGTTGTAAGGTTTCGATTAGCTGAGGTTCATTGCTAGACCATTTCCTTAGATTCATGCCAGCACTCTTGAGGACTGCTATTAAATCGTGTTGTAGTTGTCTGGCATGCTCGATGGTATTGCTTCCTCCCATATAGTCATCCATATAGAACGATGATTCTAGGGCGGCCGCTGCTAAAGGATGTTGTTCAGCATGATCGATGCCTATTTGCTTCAAGGTTCTCATAGCCAAGAACGGAGCTGCTCTTGTTCCGTATGTAACAGTAGTAAGATTATATTCTTGAAGTAATTCGCGAGGATGACTTCTCCACAGTATAGATTGAAGATGCTGATCTTGAAGTCTTACAAGGATTGCTCGAAACATTTTTTCTACATCCGCAGTGACTACGTACTTATATTGTCGCCACTTTAGGATGAGATTTTGAAGGTCTTGTTGAAGGTTCGGCCCGTTATACATCAAGTCATTTAAGCTGCGTCCAGATGACATCTTAGAAGAAGCATTGAAAACAACACGCAGGGCTGTAGTTGTAGAGTCCAATTTCAGTACGCCGTGATGAGGTAAGTAGCATGCTGTGTGGTCTTGTTGCTCGACTTGACGCATGTGACCTAGTTCTTCATACTCGCGCATGAATTTGCGATAACCTTGTGCTAGTGATGGATTATTGCTCATCTTCTTTTCTTGTTGAATAAATTGAGCGACAGCCTTTGATTTTGATGCACCTATCTCTTGTTTGAAGTTAGGTTTCATGGGTAATGCTACTTCATACTGGCCCGAGTCCAACCTCTTAGTAGTTGCTTGATAAAATTCTTCACAATATTGATCTGCAGATGATAATGAGGCTGTGGACTCGTGAATATCTTCAACCTCCCAGAACTTGGAGATGCTGTCTACATCGTTGACGACAACATGGCATGCAAACGTCTTTACGTTGCCTGATAATATCCACCCAAGTTTTGTCTGCTGCGCGATAGGAGATTGGACTGGTCCCTTGATAAGACCATTCATGATGATAGCTGAATAGACACTGGCGTCCAAGAGCAAGTCAATTGGTTTAGAAAGGTTATACTCAGGATCTGCCAGTCTAGTGTGTGATAAATGGGGCCAAGTTTGCTTCTTAAACGAGGTATTAGGCAAGTTGTTTATAACTCGGGATACGACTAGGGCCTCCGTTCTAAAATGATAGTCGTAGTAAATTGATATGCAGTCAAGCGACACTAAGCCTCTGCTTTGTTTTTGTGTCGACCCAATTCCTGATACTGCTGCTTGACACGATTGCCTTTTCAACCCTAATAATTGGGCGGCATTTTCTGATATAAGTGATACTTGCGACCCTTGATCTAGAAGGGCTCTGAATCGCATATTGCTGCCATCTGAGGCTCTGATATTCAATGCTACAGTAGTCAAAAGGACTTCTTCATTTTCGCTTGCAACGTGGTTAACATTGTGATTATTACGCGATGTTGAAGCGGAGTCCGATGATGAAGGAGAGTGCTGAATCTGAGGTTTTTCTGTTTGTTCCAGTGGATCACGTCGCATGGTCGAAAGTGCGTCATGCATAATCGAATTATGATCACCGTTGCATTCTTTGCATCTTTTTGTAGAAATGCACATTTTGTCATAATGCTTGTAAAGGCAGTTACGGCAAATATTATGTTGTGAAATTGTCCTCATTTTCGCGTCCGCTGATTGCGCAAGGAAGCGCTTGCATTGATACAAATTATGAGGCTGCTTACAGACTGGGCAAAATCTCTTATTATTTGTAGCGTTTGATTGATATTTCTTGTAATGGGATGCGTTCCCTGATGAGTTGTTATGATTATAGGGTTTGGATTGACTCGAGCTCGACTTATAAGAATCTGATGTTGCAGGCTTCTCCTTTTTGCCTACAGGTTCTCGGGCCATAAATTTGTTTTCGAGGAAATGCAGGAACTCGGTACATGATGTGAGATCTCGAGGCGACACACGCGACTCCATGTAGTCTGTACGCGTTTCGTCGTCCAGTTTCTTTGATAAAAGATGAACTAGAATCGGGTCCCAGGTAGCGATGTCAATGCCTAGGTTCCGAATGCTGTTGATACACTGTGTCGTAGTATCGTGTAGCTTCTTAAAAGCGTGATATGATGATTGTTTGTTGATTGGCGGCTGATTCAGAAAAATATCCATCTGAGTTGAAAATAAAATCTGTGGATTGTTATATCGATGAGTGAGGATATCCCATGCCGTGTCGTAATTTTCTGCAGATATATTAAGATGCTGGATTAAACCTTCTGCCTCACCCTTAACCTTTCCTTTCAGATGTTGCATTTTCTGCGCTTTAGAAATACTTTTGTTATTATGTATTGTTTCGACGAATAGATCAAAGAAGGTCGGCCACTGCGTATATTTTCCGAAAAATGTAGGCACTTCTAATTTGGGTGTGGCCTGCTCAAGGTGAGCAGTAGAGTTTAATTTTCTGTTCAACTCCCTTTTGATGGTAAGGTAGCGCTCTTCAATCTGCAGAAACTTGGCTTCATATTCATCGTTGCTTCCTTTTAATTGGTTATCGAGACGTAGGTGAGTAGTGTCAATAACCTTCCATAGATGCTGAAGATTCTTTAGTTCATCCTGAAGTTCCCATTTTTCCTCTAAGTTTTCAATGTTGATTCGATTCATTAGTCGTTCCAATGCTCTAATATTGGTGTCCTGCTGACCAAGCAGGTCATCCCCTTGATAAGAATATTCTTCAAAGGTGGGTAAGGAAAAAGTCGGAAATTTAGGCTCGTTATATGATGACACCATTTCCTTGGTTTTGATATAATACTCCTTCATGTACCCATAAATCCTTTTTGAGAAATATTCATGTTGATCATCTTCAAATTCCAGCAGCTTGTTGTGATTTGCTTCAAACTCCTTCCAGCATTTATCCAGCGCGGCTAAACGACTGTGAAGGTATTCAGGTGTCTTCCTGCTCGAACTGTCCTTCCGGAAGTTGGTATGTATTCTCTCAATTTCCTTGGTCAGGAAGCTCTGGCGTTCGAACATTGATTGTATGCCTTCCATGATAAATGATAAAAATTGGCTGATAAATACCTGAAGTTACGCTGATACTGATATATGATATTCTCCTCTACTGAGGATAGAGTGATAGTTTCTTGATTGATATTGTTGCTTAGTGTTTCTACAATCTCCAGCACGATATTTGCGCCTTCTCAATCCTACTGGTGAGACCCGCTTGTGGGAGGCCAGCGGACCGATTCGCTATCGTACCGGAAATCTTCAGAACACAAATCTTGATAGTGATACACTTGATAACTGGATCCGTAGGACACTGGTTGATCCGGCTCGAAGGACCAAAAAATGTAGGGGTTTTTGATCACGCCTACACTTGGATGATAAATGATATGTGACTGCTGCTAAGAGTATTGGCAGAAAGATTGCGTAATAAATGATAAACGACACAACTTCCCGTGATAAGTATTTAATTGATACTTATTGATAGAAATGATAAAGTGCAGTGATTCATAATGCTACAGCTACAATATAAATACCATACAAAAGTGCTGACGCGCGCCGCGACGCTAATTATGTATATAAAACTAAATTAAACCTGTACAGTTGTCTGTACACTTTGTTTACTTTTGCTCTATAACCAATAGGTTATGGGCCCAGAGCAATGATTTAGCTGTTGTTTCAAATTATAAATTGAGTTATTGATCATTCAAATTATATTCGGTGCCGTCTTCCACAACATTGTGGAATGTTGTCGCAAAATAAATCTTAGTTTGACACTAATATTTCTTTGAACAATAATTGTTAGTATTTAATAGTCATCAATTATATTTCAGGCTTCGTCCTCGAGATTAGCATTTGATACACTTGTAGTAACGCGTAGTACACACCATTCCACACTATTTTGAGAATATTTGATTTCTTCTACCTCCATTTTTTTATATTTATTTTGCTGAGGTTAGAATAGTCAACTTGATTCCTGCGCTCGCAATCCGTCTCATTCGCTTTTTAGTGACGCGCCGTTTCACACTCGCTCGCTCGAAAAAAGTTATTTTAAAAGTTAATATCTAGTGTTATTGTGTCTAATGTTAATAATGCCTAAAAGAAAAGGTGATGATTGTAATCGTATAAAACCAAAAAATAGAAGTTTACAAAGAATATTAAGACGGCAGCGGCGTCGATCGCGTGATCGTTATTACTCAGATAATCAGAGTTTGCGCAGCCGTTCACCATTACAAGGTATGTTTGCGCAGCCGTTCACCATTACAAGGTATGTTTGCGCAGCCGTTCACCATTACAAGGTATGTTTTTTTCCATGCGTTAATATGAACCAGTGTTTGACCTATTTACGCAATAATTTTATTTCAATTAGATTGCATAATTGATTAAACTGCATAAATAAATAGTTATTAAAATGAAAATAGACGAGATATTATAATGAATAGTTCTTCTTGAATAGTTTTTAAACGAATATAGGATATATTCTGTTCAAGAAATTAGTTTTACGGACAGTACAATGGGACTGTTTTTTCACTAATATGGGCCAGACTTATTAAGATGTAATTATTCTTTAGTTAGGGAATAATAGTTTGCGGACAGTACTTGCTTGCATTGGGACTGTTTCTTACTGTGAATTTCCTACTAACAATTTAGTTCAGTCTCTTTTAGATTATAATTATGTAGCTCACAAGTGAGTAAACAATTTAGCACATAGAATAACTTATTCCAAAGTGAGAAAGGTTAGTGAGGATTGCAGTAAGTGGAATGAAGAATGGTAAGGCATTAGGACCGGACGGAATACCGGTTGAAGTGTGGAAGTTATTGCGGGTGGACGGATGGACGTGGTTAGCTTTATTCTTCAATAAATTGTTGCTGGAAAAAGCCATACCTGATGAATTGTGCAACAGTTCGCTGATGCCCATCTTTAAAACTAAAGGTGATGTGCTGGAGTTCAATAACTATAGAGGAATAAAGCTAATGGCTCATAGTATGAAAGTTTGGGAGAAAGTTATTGAAAAACGACTGAGAGAAGAGAGTGAAATTTCACGAAACCAATTCGGTTTTATGCCTGGTCGGGGAACGACGGATGCCATTTTTGCTATTCGCCAGCTGTGCGAAAAATACAGGAGTGCGCACAAAAACTTGCACATGGTGTTCATCGACCTCGAAAAGGCATACGACCGGGTACCTTGTGAGGTTTTGTGGTGGGCCCTGAAAGAGAAAGGTATACCTGGGAAGTATGTGCAGTTGATCCGAGCGATGTACAGTCAACTTCAATGTGGCTGTCGGCTTGCACCAAGGGTCGGCTCTAAGCCAATAATAAAGTAAAAATAATAGTGTATAAATATAAGTCCGTGATAATGGACGCACTTACGTCGGACATCCAGAAAGAGGCTCCCTGGTGCATGCTGTTTGCCGAAGATATTGTGTTGGTTGCCGAGAGTGGCCTAGAGGTCCAGAGCAGATTGGAGGTGTGGTGGCAAAGACTGGAGAACGTTGGCCAGAAAGTAAGTAGAACCAAAACCGAATACTTCTTCTGTGATTTCGGCGGTCTCTCCAGTCCAGTGGCCATAACTCTTGCCGGAACGCCCATACCGATCTGTTCCGATTTTCGGTACCTCGGGTCGCTTGTGCAAGGGGATGGAGAAGTAGACCGGAACGTAACGCACTGGATCAACTCAGGATGGATGAAATGGCGACAGGTAACTGGAACAACTTGCGACCCACGGATGCCCCTCAAGCTAAAGAGAAAAATATACAAGTCCGTGATTAGACCTGTCGTACTGTATGGGTCAGAATGCTGGGCTGTGAAGACGATGGATGAAAAACGATTGCATGTAGCGGAGATGAGAATGTTGAGATGGATGTGTGGAGTGACAAGAATGGAAAAAGTAAGAAATGAGTATATTAGAGGACGTTTGAAAGTGGCGCCTGTTACAGAGAAATTGAAAGGAAGTCGTTTGTCTTGGTATGGGCTTGTAATGAGGAGGGAGGAAACGCATGTGACTAAAAGCGTGACGTCTGACAGGGGAGAATGGAAGAAGAAAACGTGTTGCGCCGATCCTAAATAGAATGGGATAAGGGCAGGAAGATGATGATGAATAACTTATTCCAAACATTTTATTGTTACGATAATAATCTAATGCAGTCACTTCCCGGCCGACCAAGCAGTACGTTGGGACTGTTTCATGGTGCTTGATAAATTCGTTAATGGACCGTACGTATTATCATAACTTGGGACTGTCACTTACAATAATTCGATATCTTTGGGTAGAAAGGTAGTATAAACCAAAACCCGACTTTTCAGGAGAACAGAAAAACTATTTTTTTTTTACATAAAAAATCATAACTTTTTTGTTTTTGAAGTAATAAAAAAATGATCTATGAGAAAGGTTCTTAAAATTTGAAAAATGAAAAAGGTTAAATCATCAAAACCTATCAATCTCCTTTAGTTTTAAAGTTAGCTTGGATTTACGTCTAAGAAAAAATCTATTCTTGGTAAATACACCCCATGAAAATGTACTTTAAAAAAACTGTATAGGTCGTATCTATTTTTGGTAAGCTTATGGTCACATTTACTGTCGTTAAAACCCATATATGTAGTTTTTTTTTGTATTAAAAACCATTTATAATCATAGATCAATTGAATTCTGACCAATAAACAATCCTGTTACTCTCAGAATTAGTAGGAACTCAATTATTATTATTCTAATACCCAATAATGGTCGATTCAAATAAAATAAAACTACCTGAAATACGAAATCAACATTTATTAAGTACTAGCTGATGCCCGCGGCTTCGCCTGCGTGGATGTCGGTTATCGCGACCAAAAGTGATCATGATGATCCCATTTCCTCAACTCATGGGAACCTAGTTTGCCCATTTTCAAAGTATGAATTGATGGTTAGAGCTAATGAATACTACATGATTCAAGAATTATCAGATAATAGAGTTAATAATCAAAACTCAAGAGCCATATTGCAATAGAGTTGGAGATTTGCTCTATTGAAACCCTATAGACAGCCCCAAAAGCGCCCACCCTTCACCACTTCCTAGTGTTGGAGCTGGGGAGAAGAAGTGGCATGACAAACTCCCCAGCAACACGTTTCTGTCTGTGTAGTTTTAAGAACTTTAATCATGATGATCCCATTCCCTCAACTCATGGGAACCTAGTTTGCCCATTTTCAAAGTATTAAAATGGATATAGTATATTATCGGTTTAAAGATTCTTTAATTATTCTAAAAGAACATACATTGTTCACTTGCAGAATAAATACATAACTAAGGTAAATTGTAGTCCAGTAGTTAACAGTTTTGTTAGCTTAATACAGGTGGGTACGATGTCGACATATTATTGTGAGTAACTTAATAGTTTTGTGTTGTTAGTGACGTGCTGCCTGAGTTTAGCTTTAAATAGGTTGAAAGAAGATGTGTTCCTGATATCTGCTGGTAGACTGTTGTAAAGTTGAACACCTTCGTACTTTATATTTTTCCTGCCATATTGCATTCGCGGGGGGCGCGTCTGGGTTTGGTTAGGGTTTCTTTGGCTGTATTTGGATGTTTTCGTGTTAAAGGACAACTGTGTGTGTATGGTTTTGTTAAGAATTTTTCGAATGAGAACGCAAGAATTGAATGTGTAAAGTTGATTAATGCTCATTAGTTTCGTGTGTTTGTATAGTTCGAATGTGGGTGTGTGATAATCGTAGTTGAATAGAAGTTTAATTCTTTTATTTTGTGCTATTTGTAGATCTTAGAGATCCTTAAGAGATAGACATAAGCCATCGTGGATTTTTCTGTAGACCTACATAAGATATACAATTCTACCATTCATCATTTTATTATATCTTAAAGGGCAGCGTTTTCGTTGAAACCTCCACCAGACGGCTTATTTTTTTTCAACACCTCCAACATATATCATTATATTTTAGCCAATCTGTACAGAAACTTGACAAATTATATACTAAAAAAATCCTTTAGTACCACTCTATCTATTTAAGAAAACAACATGAAAATCAGTGCAGTAATTTTTGAGTTTATCGCGAACAGACAGATAGACGCGGCGGAGACACGTCATCATCAGCCTATAATGTTCCCACTGCTGGGACACTCTATGAGAGGGATTGGGCTATAATCCACCACGCGGGCCCAGTGCGGATTGGTAGATGTCACATGACTTCGAATTTTTTCTAGGACATGACGGTTTCCTAACGATGTTTTCCTTCACCGTTTTTGAGAGCAGTGGTGATGAAATAAATTACACAAAGTAATACGCCTGCCTGGATTCGAACCCACGACTTACTGTTCGTAAGTCGGGGTCGCTACCACTGGCCCACCGCTGCTCACCCACATTGTGTTATAATATGTAGTGATGTTGGGTTCGGCTTCCAGTACAACCGGATGCAGCTGAATACCAGTATTTTACATGGAACGGCTGTCTATCTGCCCTCCACAACCCAGTTAGTTCTGGGTAATACGATACCCCTTGGTAGAAATACAGTGAAATTAGTGATAGCTTTAATTTCCACATCAGGTGTTCCAGATCTTCAATGTTTATACGTTAACAGAGAGTGCTCATCAGGCTGAACAACTTTTGCTAAGACGTCATTCCTATTTATATTATAGTGTAACTGGGCTCTTGGAGCTCCACAACAGGTGTTCCACATCTTCAATTTTTATACGTCAACAGAGAGTGCTTATCAGTCTGAACAACTCTTGCTAAGACGTCATTCCTATATATGTTATAGTGTGGCTGGGCTCTTGGAGTTCCACATCAGCTGTTCCAGATCTTCAAATTTATTCTCTTAGCAGAAAATGCTCATTACGTGGAACAACTTTTGCTATGGTACCATTTTTGTATCTCTTATAGTTTAGCTGGTCTGTTGCGGTTCTGCATCAGGTGTTCAAGTTTCCAAGATAAATTATAGCCTATGTTTTGCCCAGACTTAATACCTATACAACAAAAAAAAAATCATTCAAATCCGTCGAGTAGTTCCGAAGATTAGCGTGTACAGACAAACAGACAAACAGACAGCCTTTTTTTTTTGGATTCGTGCTCTATTACTGTTTCTAAATCCCCACAATTTTTTTTTTTTTTAATATATTCAATGTACAGACACAGTTTTTTTACAGTCTTATTATATGTATAGATTATAATACCTTCTAATCAACATTTACTATTGAATTCTTCTAAATTAAAGTAATCAGGCATTTTAGTCATTTATAAAATTATGACTTGATCGTTTTTTTAATTCTTGTACATATTTCAATGTACTTAATTCAATAAATTATTGAATTAAGCCTTTGTACTAAGGCTTACTTACTAAGTAATTTATTGAAAGGCAACTAAATAAAAAATAAAAAAACAAAAAATTATGTAAAAAAGAAATAGTTTTTCTGCTCTCCTGAAAAGTCGGGTTTTGATTTATGCGACCTTTGTCGGCCAAAAGCGAGTGGGAAAGACAGATATACCAGCGCATTAATGCGCCGATATCTGTCTATCCCGCTCGCTCTTCTGCTTGTCGCTGCGCGCCAAATGCGAGCCTTGTATGTTAGGCCTCTGCCTCGAATCTTGCGGGTGGCGGGGCGGCGGCGGCGGCGGCGCGGGAGCGGCAGGATCTTATGCGTACATTTAAATGGACCGGTTCTCGAAAACAGCGGCGCGGGAGCGGGCAACGAGCGGTGCACTCCAGTCAAGCGGCGCCGCCGCCGCCGCCGCCCCGCTGCCCGCAAAATTCGAGGCAGCGGCCTAAGTGTTGGTAACTTGCAACCGATATTTGAGTTCTAGGGGGTAATTTTCGTGATTGTATAATGGTTCTATGTAGGTTTATATTATTTGTAAATCTTAATTCAACAGAACTTCTAGGCTTTACACGTGTTTCCACGACTTTTAAATCGGCAGATCCGTTGTTGTCTGCAACAGTCGCATCAACTGCTGGAGCAGAGTCAAGCTTTGCGCGTTTTTGGGCACGTGTCATTACAGATATAAATTCTGTCATAATTATCTTTGAGGTCGCTAGATGAAATGGATAGCCAAGACAAAGCGTCTGCTGCCGCATTTTCCTTTCTTTTTACATATTCTACAACGTAAACATATTCTTCGAGAACTAATCTAAATTTTAATAGCCTGCTTGATGGGTCCTTCATGTTAAACAAATATAACAATGGTTTATGATCGGTTTTTATCTTAAATTTCCGGTCGTATAGATAAGGCCTAAAATATTTTACGGACCAGACGATAGCTAGTAATTCTTTTTCGATGGTGGGGTACATCTTTTCGGCTTTATTCAAGGTACGGCTCGCATATGTGACGGGCCTACCATCTGCATTGCTCAATATTGCACCGATTGCATATCCGGATGCGTCTGTTTGTAAAATAAATGTATTTGTATCTGAAAAATTTGGATACTGTAAAACTGGGTGTGAAATAATGCTTTGTTTCAATGTCTCAAAAGTCTTTTGACAACTATCGTCCCAGTTAAATGGTACATCTTTTCTACATAACATATTAAGTGGATACGCCTTTTCCGCAAAGTTTGGGATGAACTTGCGGTAGTAATTCACGAAGGCGACAAATCTTTTTACTTCATCTACTTTTCCTGGTATGGGATAGTTTTTGACCACTTTATTTTTTTGCGGATCCGGTATGACACCCACGGCCGAAACTACATGACCCAAATATAGTAATTATTTCTTTAAGAAGTCGCATTTTAAAGGATTTAGTTTAAGGTTGACCTTCTTTAATCTATCAAAAATGTCTTGTAAATTCTTAACATGCGTCTCTAAATTTTGACTGTAACAGATTAGGTCATCTTGGTAGACTAAACATTTTTCGTATGTTAAACCCGACATTGCTATGGTCATCATCCGGGAGAATGAACTCGGACTGGTCTTAAGTCCCATTGGCATACGAGTCACTTGATACTGTCCAGAGGCGAATGCGGTGTATTTTCGACTGTCTTTATCTAGTTCTACATTGTAATAGCCTTGATTTAGATCTATGACTAAAATACATTCATCCCGATAGTGAGTCTAGGATCTCTGTTATATTTGGTAGAGGAAATATATCATTTTGTATAGCATTATTTAATTTTCGGTAATCGATTACTAAACTCCACTTTTTTTCGCCACTAGAAACTATTTTCTTTGGAACGAGGAGGACGGGGCTAGACCATTCGCTGTTGCATTTTTCGATTATTCCCTGCTTCAGCATATTCTCAATTTGTTTATTAACTTCTAATTTATGGGAGTGTGGTAGCCTATACGGCTTAGTATAGACTGGTGCTATATTAGGCCTTAAGTTGATGGTATGTTTGTATATATTTGTCGTAGTCATTGTATCACCGGGAAGATAAAATATATCCGCATATTTAGCACATATGTTTTCAATGGAGACTTGCTCTTCCTTGTTCAGGTACTTAAGATTTAGCATCGAAAATAGTTTTTGTACTCGCTCTGTATTCGATTTAGAGCTCTCGTACGTACACACGTCGTAGTTTTTAGCCTCATGTATAATCGGCTTTATGTCCTTTAAAGTAAAATCAGTTTCGGTAGTGTTTAGGATGCGAATAGGTATTTTACCTTCCCGGGGCGTCGCCAATGAGCTGGCTATGAAGACTCCCTTACATAGTTCGCTTGTAACAACGATACAATCTTCTGTCATTGACGTGGTTAGATAATGGATTGATTCCGATCTCGCGGGCAAATTAAATACATTACTTTCTCTGATTAATGGAAAACATACTTTACAATTGTTATTCCAAAGCGTCAAATTATTGTTTTGAAAGTTTAGAATAGCTTTGTATTTGGTTAAGAACTCATGTCCAATTATGCCAATTGCTTTACAGGGTAAAGAATTAAAAACAAAGAACTTATGCGTTATAACTTAGTTACCGATTACTAAATCTAGATTAACATATCCGATAGCTTGAACTTTGCCCCCAACTCCATTTACAACAATGCTACCGTTATGGACCGGAATATTCTGTTCGAGAAGATGTTTATATTGTATTCCCGATATGGATGCACCCGTGTCAACTAATAATGTATACGAATAATGGTTACGTGTGCCTAATCTAATATAGCATTCATTATTATAAGATAACATAATTTTTTCAGTCACGAAAAAACTGATTTTTGTCCTCGATTTCCACTTCTGGTTGTTCATCTGATTCTGGCAAAGTATTAATGTTACGTATAACTTGGTTTCTATAATGTTCTGAATTTGGCTTACCTCGGCCTCCGTAGAATGACCTTGTTCCTCTCCAATTCTGCTGCCCTCGTCGCCCTCGTAGAGCACTGTACTCCTGCATATTGGTTCGTTGGTCTAGCTGGCGGGATTGATTTGTATCGTATGTATTACCCCTTCAGTTAATGAATCTCCGGCCTCGGCCTCTAAAATATTGAAAATTGGAATTATTATTATCATAGTTATTTATTGCCATAGCATCCCCTGAAGTTGAGGGTTGTGACATCTCTTCGTCAATCGCTCGATCTAGGGAAGAATGGTTCCTTGCTGCAATTATTGTTGATAATCGACGGTTCCGTAGACCGTCTGCGAAGCTCTTTATTGCTTGTTTCTCATTCAAAGCGTACATAGCCCTGTAAATTGAGTTGTCTCCGTCTGATTGGGAAATTGTTAAATCCATAAACATTTCTGATATCTGGTTGCCATATTCGTTAATAGGTAAGTCATTTTGACGAAAATTTAGTAACCTACGCTGTATAGCTACTGCTGACTTTTTAGGTAGCAGGAGTGCTCTCATGTCCTTGATTAAGGCGTCTACACTATCATATTCGGATTTTAATTTAAGTTTCGCAGAACGTGATAGCCTATTTTTTAAAACAAAGGTACTAATTTACTTTGAGATTCCTGTTCTAATTCTGCTTTATAATAATCTATTCAAATAATCTATAGTTTCGTCATCTTTTGTAACAGGTAATAAGTTCAAAGCCGTCTTTAAATCGAACTTCGCCATGATAAGTTCCTTTGTAGTATTTTTACCTGTTAGTTTTGCCCTCTGGGAGCTATCTTCCTGACACAAATTTAATATTTCTTCGTAAAGTTTATCTATATATAAATCTGTTCAATCAACATAAATTCTGTTGTTTTGACATTGCCCTTGAGGTAGCCTATTTCTAATAAACAATCGTTATATCGTCTTATTAAATTATCAGTTTCCTCTAATTTGACTAAAATAATATTATCTTTGCGTCTATTAGGGCCGATCTTTATTAAATATTTTCTTACCTCCAACAAGTTACTGTATAAATCTTTTAATTCTTCAGCCATAAATCTTTTATTTTAATATAAGAAGTGTTAATTTAATTTGTATTATAAACTATCTGTCCGTATCCGTATCGTACGTGTTTCCCGTAAACGTTTTTGTTTGTTGCGATGTCTACGCACACCTAATTGTATTACTTGTCCCGATGTTGATCTTAGTCCATCACTGTATGATATCGATATTTTGACTTTTGACACGAACACTTCACATTTACTTTATTTTTTACGCACTTCACTAGCACATGGTAGGTGAGGAACTTTTCTGTTGGCTGCATCAAATTGCTTCAGTTGTCTTCTCTGACCGACGCGCCTCCCGTCGGCGCCAACTCGAAAGCCGAAGGTCACGCCGATTTATCTCGTTATTAATCCACTTTTTATGGCATCGACTATACACTCGATATACACCATAGAGAAACACCAGCGTAGTCACCAGCAACAGAACTGATAATAATATATTGCCCACGTTCAGGTGATAAGTTACTTGGTCTACATTTGCGCTGTTGGAACCTGCTGCATTCTGGGCTATAATAACTTCCTCTTTTGACTTAGTAGTACCCATGTTGGATGGTATAACTTTCGATTATCTTTCCAAAATATTCGTGTAATACCCAAACTGAGTAGTAGCCAATTGACTTAGTATTGCAACTCATCTTGATGCCCGTTTACAACGATTGGAATGTAGAATTCGATATCCGCGCACCCGACTTTACTGCACTTCGGCAGGGTCGCCATATACGGGTGGCGTTAAAGAGTAAATGAAATCATGAATGCTGTCGATAAACTGAGCCTTTATTGAATGAATACACGATTATATACTAGTCCATTATAATATGATGTCACCCCGACAGTAAAGTACTTCTTGCAATGAACATGGTTTATACACCAACGTCGCGAACTGCCTTTGGATTTACGACGTCGAATTTAAACTATGTTTAGGTAATGCATTTAACACGTTAGGGCGTATAAACCATTTACAATTAACGACTATTTTACGCCCTGATTTAATATAAATTATGGTCATTACATCATAACAAAACTACAAAAAAAAAACATTCGGCTTTTACATTGAAAATTTCTCTTTTTTAAGAGGCTATGACCGAAAATTTCTGGGTCGTATTAACCATTTTTGTGCGAATTTCTGCATTTCGTATATACAGATCGATAGAGAAAAAAAATCGGAGAAAAATGCTATATATAACTCAATTTGGCCAAAATGGTTTATACGACCTTTCTACCCAAAGGTATCGAATATAATATTGACTCGCATTGCCAGGCTACATGGGACTTTACGTCTCCATTTCAGACGGAGAATATATGGAGTTTTTAAACTCTGAAGCGGTCATGTCAGACCTACATCAGTCTTCTCCTGAGCTACAGACAGATGTAGACCTACCGCAGCCTGAGGTGGAGCCGGAACCCGATCCATCCCCAGCACATCACGAGATGAAAACTCTGCCCAGATTCGGTCTGTCGTGATAGTTTCGCCGGATCCTAGGGATCCTTCACCACTCGTAGTCCCAGAGCCTGTTCCAGCTGTATACCCGATGATACCTGCAACAGAAGACTCAGGCCTTGATAATGAGCTGTTGGATATATTAGGCACAGGTCCTACAAAAGATAAAAAATACGGAAAAGATATACCAAAAGATTTGTCGATAAAGTTTCACATTCATATACATTAGACAACGACTGGGATAACGAAAGAGCTGCGTAAGGAACTTAAAGAAAATGATTTAACTCCTGAAAACGCCAAGTTGATTGATCCTTCTGAATTGAATGCAGAAATAAAAGCAGCTGTTTCTGATATCATTTCTAAACGCGATAAAGCTATTGAAAGTAAACAAAAACAACTTACCTTAGCCATTGCTTCCCTAGGAGAAGCTATCACGCTTATATTATCTGCGAAGGAGAAGAATACAGGTCTACTGAATCTTCTGAAGGATTCTGCGCGTATCATCTGTGACTGTGACACACGCTGACTCTGTGACACGGAGAAACTTTCTATTGAATGCTGTAAAGAAAGAAGTTAGAGAGCAGCTACAAAATACAAAGATTGATAAGCTTCTTTTCGGCGAGAACTTAGCCGAAACCATTAAAACTGCGAAAGCCATCACTAAATCTGGTACACATCTTAAACCTCCGGCACCTAAACCTCCCAATAAGAAATTTACGCACAGCACAGTTAATCCTTCAAGGAATTTAAACTGGAGGAATCCGGATCCGACGCGCAGGCCGAAGGGTCCACCAAGGATGAAGGAGCCTGTGACGACATTGACTGCCAATCAGCCAACCAGCTCGTGCAAGCAATCTCAGCATCCGCAGCAGCGAGAGAACTACAGACGTCGCTAAACAGGGTAAAACCTGCTTGTCGATTGTCCTTCTTTTATAAAGAATAGTCAATAATCACTCATGATCCAATGATCCATTCATATAAAGGGTTACAAAATTCGGAATATTTCCGAATACTAGAAGTAGTATTCGGAAATATTCCGAGTCAGGAAGGTCAGAAAGAGCACATTTCATTGAAGCCATCGATAATTTATTATCGTTAGGAGCTATTTCAGAATGTGAAGCTTAGTTCGACCAATATTTGTCAAACATCTTTTTAATACCCAAGTCAAATGGAAAGATATGCTTTATCTTAAATTTAAAATCTTTGAATAAATTTATCGATACTAATCACTTTAAACTGGAAGACTTGAGAACAGTACTAAAACTGATATCAAGTGATTGTTACTTATGCACTATCGACCTAAAGGACGCATATTATTTAATTAACATTGCTAAAGATGATCGAAAATATCTCCGGTTCCAGTTTGAGAATTCTATATATGAATGTAATATTTTACCTTTCGGTTTAAATACAGCTCCGTTTGTATTTACAAAAGTTATGAAACCAGTCATGAAATGATTAAGAACACGTGGATACTTATCTACTCGTACAACATATTTAGATGACATTTGCCTTATCGGTCATGATTATCAAGATTGTTATAAAAACCTGCAAGAAACCAAAAATATCCTCAAGAACCTTGGTTTTATCATAAATAGGGAAAAAAGTAATTTCAATCCTTCCCACACTTGCAGATAATTAGGATGTGTTTTAGAAACGAGAAAGTTTCAGGTCACATTACCAAAAGATAAAATAAATAGAATTAAATTTGAAATCACAAAAATTAAAAACCTAAAACAATGCAAAATCTGAGCTTTTGCAAGTTTTGTTGGTTTCTTGGTGTCTGCCTGCCCAGCTGTGGAGTATGGCTGGCTGTATACAAAACTACTTGAAATTTTCTCGGATGCCTCAACAACGGGGTGGGGAATTGCGTGTGGTTATCAGAGAGCTAGTGGCCTGTGGGGAGATGATGAACTTAGCCACCATATCAATTATCTAGAAATTATGGCTGCTATATTGGCCTTAAAATATTTGCTAACTCTCAGATTCTTCTTCGGATTGACAATACCACTGCGATTTCCTACGTCAACAGAATGGGAGACAGATGTTCTGAGGCAACTTTGGCAATGGTGCGAACATAGAAATCTATGTTTTCGCTTCATATATTCGCTCTTCTGAGAACTTTGAAGCAGACCAGGAGTCGAGACGTACGCTTCTAGATATTGAGTGGCAACTTGCAAACTATGCTTACCGTAAAATTGCAACAATATTTGGTCCCCCAAACATAGATTTATTCGCCAGTCGATTAAATAATAAATGCCCAAGATACGTCTCATGGCATAGAGATCCGGATGCGTACGCTGTAAATGCTTTTACAATTTCTTGATCAGAATTTTATTTTTATGCGTTTCCCCCGTTTACTATGATGATATTAAAATAATTACGGAAAATTCTGTCTGACAAAACCAAGGGCATAATGGATGTCCCACACTGGCCAATAAAGCCGTGGTACCCATTATATAAAAAACTTTTAGTGTCCGAAATGGTAATATTCAGAGCTAAAGAAAATTTAATTTTATCTACCGATTTGAGTCGGCGCCACATGCGCAACACCGTTACCCTGGTGGCAGAGATCCTATCCGCGAGGCGATGATAAGAAGAGATATCCCACCTTCATCTATGGATATATTGCTTAATTCACTCTCGGAGAACTCTATAATCTATATATATAAAATGCTTTGTCCTGAATGACTGACGGATCTACGCACAACTTAAACCGCTGATCGTAGAGACCTGAAACTTGGAGAGTGTATAAATAAAAGCGTTTTTAAATTAACGCAATTGATAGCTCACGTCACGTAGGTAGGTAGGTACTACGGAGGTAGGTAGGTAGGTACTAGGGATGTAGGTAGGTAGGGACTAGGGAGGTAGGTAGGTACCAGGAAGGTAGGTACTAGGGAGTTAGGTACTAGGTAGGTAGATAGGGTAGGTACTAGGCAGGTATGGTACATTCTTATCGGACCAGGAGCAGGCCAGTTAGTGCAGATCCCGAGAATTCCAATGATTCCCACGAACCTGCTTATATCGTTTAAGGGCAGGTGTACCTAATGGTAAGAACAATTATTATTATGTTTATGTCCCATGTAATAGGGGGCGAGCCTGTTGCCAACAACCGGGCACAAATCCAGACTCCGTGGCTGCTACTGAGAAATTCCTGAAGGGAAAACCCAATAACACTTTGCTCGACCTGGGAATCGAAACCAGGACCTCATGCTCAGCAGTCGCGCTTGCGATCACTAAACCAACGAGGCAGTCTCTAAGCGACTCCAGTTTCCCGTAAAAACATAATTTGCCTTGACTATTAACAAATCCCAGTGACAAACATTCTTTTTGGTTTATATCTGGGTATTAAATCTTCTTGAAAAATAGTACCCTAACGAAGAACTAAGCCTTGAAAAAGTTACAAAGAAATTAGTTACTCTGCTAGCTCTCGTCACTGCACATAGGGTGCAAACTTTATAGAAAATTAAAAGGACAGTGGGCAAAAATGTATGGGCGGCACACCCACGTCCGCCACAGCTTAGACTACTTTTGTTTGGAAGGTATTACAACCATACCGATGCGATGAGTACGATTATTTGTTCTGTATCTGGGTGTATAATTTATCTATAATATGTATGTATTTAGAAATATATAAGTATGTTTATCAGTTGTCTGGTTGCCATAGTACAGGCTCTGCCTAGTTTGGGATCAGATGGCGGTGTGTTGGTTGTCCCAAGATATTATTATTATTATTCCGTTTATTCATATACAGGGTGATTGGAAGATGGGTGCAAAGCTTTAAGGCGAAGATAGTACAGACAATTTAGAACCATTTAAGCCATGGTTGTCTTAGACGAAGTCTTACCAAATATTTTTAACCAAATTTTTAAGTTTTTTTTCGGAAATTCTCAAAATTTAATGTAAACTGCATAATTATGGCCAAATTGAATGATAAATGAATTCATTTTTTATTTATTTAATTAAAGTAATGTGTAAGCAATCAAGCAAAACATGTTTTAGGCTTCTGTGTCATTAGACATTTTTTTTACAGACATTTAAAGATCAGAAAAAATAAAAAAATTGTACAATACGTCTTTTAAACCTTATTCAAAAAAAAAACGGAGGGTGCTTTTTTTGTTCAAACCTTTTTGAAGACATGCTTGATAATCGCTCTTTCTTTTGAGGTATCATTTATGCGGATATCTTACAAATTATTGAAATTAGGGCCTACAAACCAATTTGAGGGAGAATTTTTTTTATTTTAGGCAGACTAATTAAAACAACATTTGAATTAAAATTATTTATTTTTCATGTTCAAAATGACGGCCGTGATTCCTAATACAAGCACGGCCCCGTCTTCTAACTTCTGTAGTCGTTATTTTCAACATCATCTCCTGCTTCATTGTCTCAAACGCTGAATTTATTCTTTGTATCAATTCTTCTCTAGTGTTAATTTCTTTGTTGTTATACACCAGTTCCTTGGCCCGGCCCCACACGAAAAAGTCCAACGGGGTCAGATCTGGGGAGCGAGCGGGCCAAGGGATGGGTCCATCCCTGCCGATCCAGCTATCAGGAAAGCAATTGTTGAGGTGTTCCCTTACATTTAAAGTCCAATGCGCTGGACAGCCGTCTTGCTGAAAGATGACTGTTCGGTCTCTTTCGAAGATCGGGACACCTGATTCCTCTACCAGCAGTGGTAAATCAATTTGCAGAAATTGCAAATAATTTTCGCCATTCAATGGATCAGGCAAAAAGTGGGGCCCAATCAATGTTCTGCCAATTATTCCAGCCCATACATTCACAGAGAATTTCATCTGAAATGACACCTGCTTCTTAAAATGTGGATTGTTGTCTACGTCGGCCCATTCATGGATGTTGTGAAAGTTTGTAATACCTTCCCTTGAAAATTTACTTTCATCCGTCCACAAGATTGATTTCAGAAACCACGCATCTTCGATGTCTCTGTTGAGGAGGAAACGGCAGAACTGAATTCTTCTTTGAGGATCTTGCTCTACTAGACCTTGCACACTCCTGCCATGGAACGGATACTTATCATTTTGGTGCATTGTATGCCACACCTTCCATTGAGAAATGTTTAAATTTCGAGCTAC
The DNA here is from genome assembly GCA_950005105.1 of Lycophotia porphyrea. Lineage (NCBI taxonomy): Eukaryota > Metazoa > Arthropoda > Insecta > Lepidoptera > Noctuidae > Lycophotia > Lycophotia porphyrea. The sequence goes on from OX465386.1 coordinate 20,737,734, forward strand.
TGCTCTAGTACTGGTAGTAGGATCCGCTTGAAATGCTGCTAAAATGTCTTCGTCGACGGCAGTTTCGTGTCTGCCCGGGTTGACTCCAGGTTCCACGCGGTGAAACCCATCTTGGGCAAGACGACGAAACGTGTTGTAAAACACTCGGACATTCGGTATCCTGCGATTCGGATAGCGCTCTTGATACATCCGTCGCGCCAAAGATCCATTGCCGTCTACTCTACCGTACATAAATACGATATCCGCATATTCTTGATTGGAAAAAGTAGCCATAGTCACTTAACAATAAAGAAAAACGGCGTAGGAGCGCACTAAACGTCAACTCAACACAATTAAGTCAAAAATCAACACGTGCAGGAGCGCGAGGCTACGACTGGACACGGTGAAACAAAAAAGTTCAAAACTAACGCAAACAACACGTGCAGGAACGCAAAGGGCTACAACTGAACACGGTAAATTGTGAATCAACACGACAACGTCCACTCACAAGGGCAGTAGTTTGACTAATAAGTAAAAGATGTAACGGCTTCATCACAGACCGACTGACCCTGACTAAAGAAAAACGACTTTGTTGCCTCAGTAACTAAGACCATTTTGCTGTAAAAACCAACTCTTTATCGCTTTTTGCTATTCATTGGGCGTTCTACCTGGAAATGCCGTCGCACCGCGCTCGGTGGCCATTGTTTAGAGAATCCCCTCAATGGGTTCCCCTCAATTGGTTCCTGCATGTGCCAAAAATTCTTAGAATTGAACAATGTTATCATTTCGAGCACATAAAGTATTCTTTTAAGCAAAAATTTTGTGTTTTGTTAGACTGCCTAAAATTTAAAATTTCTCCCTCGATTTGGTTTATAGGTCCTAATTTCAATAATTTGTAAGATATCCGCATAAATGATACCTCAAAAGAAAGAGCGATTATCAAGCATGTCTTCAAAAAGGTTTGAACAAAAAAAGCACCCTCCGTTTTTTTTTTAAATAAGGTTTAAAAGACGTATTGTACAAATTTTTTATTTTTTCTGAGCTTTAAATATCTGTAAAAAAATGTCTAATGACACAGAAGCCTAAAACATGTTTTGCTTGGTTGCTTACACATTACTTTAATTAAATAAATAAAAAATGAATTCATTTATCATTCAATTTGGCCATAATTATGCAGTTTACATTAAATTTTGAGAATTTCCGAAAAAAAACTTAAAAATTTGTTTAAAAAAATTTGGTAAGACTTCGTCTAAGACAACCATGGCTTAAATGGTCCTAAATTGTCTATACTATCTTCACCTTAAAGCTTTGCACCCATCTTCCAATCACCCTGTATATACATATTTTATTATTATTATTATTATATATTATCTCTGTGCCAAAGCGCATCAAATTCTGTCCCAGTGTTCTCTTTTTATTTCAAGTCGAAACAAACCGAACCTAACCTAAACCTAACTTAGCAATTTTTTTTGTCAGCCACAGCTTAGGCTACTTTTGTTTAGAGGGTATCATAGCCATGTGTCTCTGTGCCAAAGCGCATCAAATTCTGTCCCAGGGTTCTCTTTTTATTTCGAATCGAAACAAACCGAACCTAACCTAAACCTAACTTAGCATTTTTTTTTGTCTGCCACAGCTTAGACTACTTTTGTTTAGAGGGTATCACAGTCATGTGTTTCTGTGCCAAAGTGCATCAAATTCTGTCCCGGATTTCTCTTTTTATTTCGAGTCGAAACAAACCGAACCTAACCTAAGCCTAACCTAAAATTTTTTTTGTCCGCCACATCTTAGACTACTTTTGTTTAGAGGGTATCACAACCATGTGTCTCTGTGCCAAAGCGCATCAAATTTTGTCCCAGGGTTCTCTTTTTATTTCGAGTCGAATAGGTCTACTTACGCACGTACTTTGAAACTACTAGGTTAATTTTGTTTCAACAATGCTCAGTTAGTTAAACCTATTCGACTTGAAATAAAAAGAGAACCCTGAGACAGAATTTGATGTGCTTTGGCACAGAGACACATGACTGTGATACCTTCCAAACAAAAGTAGTCAAAGCTGTGGCGGACGTGGGTGTATTTTGCCCACTCTCCTTTGTAATATTGAAAGGTCACATAAAGAAATCAAAATTAAAATTCCCGACCTTATAAAAACTTCTAGAATTGGGGCATCTCAACCCATGCTAGTTATTCCGTTTTTTGATAAAAAGCCAGAGATTTGGCCAGCACAAGCTATACTCATGTAGTGCCTGACTACATTTGCGAGGCCGCAACCAAGGAGGCGGCGTACGTATGTCGCTGGCCGGTGCTGCGGCACTCAATAAAATAATTTTTGATTTGCTGTGTCAGTGTCATTAGGGAGATGAAAATTTTTCATGTTATGTGAAAATATATATTTGTCCAAATTCAATTTAATTTCACTGTACATTACTAGGCACCTTCCACTATTTGAGACCACTAATTGGCCCTCTGCATTGGTGACCCCTGTGGAACATCATGCCGGGTGACGAAAGCGGAGAGATGTCAAGCCTAAACCGCATCGTTGTAAAGGTACCCCCATTTTACCCGTCTTAACCGAACCTTTGGTTTTCTTGTCTCGAGAGCCAGTTCGAGTTGGCAGGAGTGACGACGGATACCACCAAATATCACCATGCTTGGTCTCACTTGGAACCGCAGTATATCGAAATCGTCGAAGACATCGTCGCTGGTCTCGCAGCTTCGGACAAGAATGAGACACTGAAGACGGAGCTCATCAAGAGGCTGTCCGCGTCACGGGAAAAACAGGTACAACAGCTAGTCCATCACGAAGAGTTAGGAGATAGCAAACCATCGCATTTCCTACGTCGGTTGAGAAGCTTAGCTGGATCTGGTGTACCGGATGACCTGCTCAGAACACTTTGGGCCAGTCGTTTACCAAGCAGCTTGCATCCCCATCATCGCGTCTCAGGCCAAGATGAAGCTGGACGAGGTTGCCGAGCTTGCCGACCAGGTCCTGGACGCCGTGTCGCCGACTTCGCAAGTTGCAAGAGTCTCAGCAGGTACTGCCGGCGGATCGAGCGAGATTGCTGCGTTTACCCGACAAGTCGAAGCGTTGACTGCTAAGCTCTCACGGTCAAGATAATCGGTCGAAGCTCATCGTCCGCAAGATCGCACTCCAACGGGAACGGGAAGTTCCCAACCTGCTGGTACCACCACAAGTTCGGCGACAAGGCTCTTAAGGGTTTGAAGCCCTGTGATTTCGCGGGAAACGCGAAGGGCAGTCGATAATGGCGGCCGACGACTGTCCGAGTACCGGTCGCTTGTTCGTCACGGATAGGCGGACTAAGATGCAGTTTCTTGTAGATACGGGTAGTGATTTGTGCGTGTTTCCTCGTAAGTGCTTAAAAAAGTATCGCGCAAAGACTAGCTATGAACTGTGTTCCGCAAACGGGTCACCCATAAGTACATACGGTTTTAATCACTTAGTGCTAAACCTAGGGTTGCGTCGCGAGTTCCCATGGAATTTTATAGTAGCTGACGTTACAAGGGCGATAATAGGCGTTGATTTCCTTTCATTTTATAATATTATTGTTGATGTCCGAAACCAACGCCTCATCGACAGTAGCACTACGCTCGTGACCGCGGGTTTACTTGCACGAACTGAGGACAACATTTCTTCGGTGAAGGTTTCTGGTGACTCTGTATATCAAACCATACTTTCAAAATACCCTGACATTACTCGCCCACATGGCATCCATCGCACAATACACCACAACACCGTACATCACATCCGCACCACACCTGGGCCACCGGTCTCTTGCACACCACGCATATAATAATAATATATCTAATGCAACTCTCTGTCTCTCTCTCTCTCTCTCTCTCTCTCTCTCTCTCTCTAACTCTCTCTCTTTCTAATGTCATGTATGGGGCACTGGAGAAAGGTCCTTCGCTAACCAGGATGCCGACAGATCCAGAGGAACAGCGAACCGATAAGGATCTAGCGCGGTATATTCCAGGGCGATAGTCTGAGTCCATTGTGGTTTTGTCTAGCCTTGAACCCTCTCAGCACACTGCTAGAGGGTTCAGGTCTAGGCTATCGGTTGAGGAGATGGTCAGGTCGTATCTCACCTTCTTTACATGGATGATCTGCAACTCTTTGCCCACAACAACTTGCAACTGATGGAGCTACTGGAGCTACCAGAAACTTTCAGTAGTGCTATCAGGATGGAATTTGGAGTGGACAAATGTGCAGTTATGCATGAGAAGCGAGGGGAGATTATGGAATCCGTGGGTACTCAACTCTCGGATTCCGTACACCTTAGATCCCTCTCCTCAACAAAAACCTACAAGTATTTGGGTATGTCGGAAGCATTAGGCATCAACACTGAACACGACATGAAACAATCGTTGAGGGAGCGCTTCTTTGGCCGCCTGAATAAGGTGCTAAGCAGTCTTTTGTCAGGCGGAAACAAGGTGCGCGCCTTCAACAGTTGGGTCATGCCGGTTTTGTATTCTTTCGGCATACTCAAATGGACTCAGCTGCTACTTGATGCCTTGGATAGGAGGGTCCGCGTACTGCTGACCGCAAATCGGATGCATCACCCACGGTCGTCGGTGATGAGACTGTATATCCCACGGAAATGCGGAGGTCGTGGCTTCTTAAATGCTAAGACCCTGCACAACCGTGAGGTATGAGGCAGTCTCAGGGAATACTTCCTAGAAACCGACGTGGGTATGCACCGAGAAGTGGTCTTAGTGGACAAGGGCCTCACCCCGCTCTCCCTGGTTAACGAGAGCTGGCGCAAACCTAGAGTATTAGACACTATGACCGCAAGGAGGTATGGCAGGGCAAGGAGCTTCAGGGACGCTTTTAGCGGGCCCTACATGGCCCGATGTAGACTTCTTAGCGTCCGTATCTTGGCTGCGCTTCGGTGACCTCTACGGGGAAACCGAAGGTTTTATCTGTGCAATAATGGACGAAGTTATGATGACGAATAACTATCGGAAATACATTGAGAAGGATGGCACGGTTGACATATGTCGGGCATGCCACCGTCCGGGAGAATCGATCTGAACATTATTTCTGGGTGTTCTAGTCTGGCTAACGGAGAATAGTTGCATAGACACAACCTCGTTGCCAGGATTATCCACCAGCAACTTGCTTTGAAGTACAGCTTTGTGGAATCAGAAGTGCCATATAGAAGTGCATACTTATAGGTATGCGCCCGACCCAGTTCTCGTTATTGGTAATATCACGTTGTATTGGGATCGATCTATCACCACTGACAGGACTATTTTTGCCAATAAGCCTGACATTCTGGTGATAGATCGATTGGAGCGCCGTGCAATGATTGTTGATATAACAGTCCCGCATGACGAGAACCTCATGAAAGCAGAAAAAGATATGCAGTTCAAGTAACTAGATCTGGGTCGCGAGGTTGTCGACATGTGGGACGTGAGTACAGCAGTCATTGTGCCGATAGTCGTGTCAGCCAGTATCTTCGACCAACATCTAAGGAGGCTCTCGCTTGGCAGCTGGATGGCTTGATTCAGAAAGCAGTACTTCTGGACACGGCGCGTATTGTTACTATTTTTTATATTTTTAAATGTTTTTTTATGTTGTTTTATATTGAAATATTCAAAAAGGTAATAAGTATGTATAAAAATAAATAAAGGAAATAATGTATCTAATGATTGTTTTGGTATGGCTATTATGAATGATTCAATTAAAAAACAAACCGTTTAGTTACTCAAGTAATTAGAACAATTTTCTTGTAAAATTAAGTAATTATTAAGTAATACTAATATTTTTTGTTTTGTTTACAACAATATTAAATACTTTTCTAACTTGTAAGTCCTGTATTTCATTCAATTATATTTTACGATTCATATCTCTAAAAGTCTACAAGTGTATCAAATGCTAATCTCGAGGACGAAGCCTGAAATATAATTAGGGATTGAACGAACTTACCTGTGAGTGAAGTTCGATCCTAATTATATGAAGAAGAGAAGAGTCCGAAGAGATTAGCAACCCTCCCACCCACTCGTTCGGTCTCTACCCCTATCAATCGTAAAATATGAACTTAATGGGCTAGACTCTAAACTAAATGAGACGGATTGCGAGCGCAGGAATCAAGTTGACTATTCTACCCTCAGCAAAATAAATACCAAAAAAATAAAAAAAATGGAGGTAGAAGAAATCAAATATTCTCAAAATAGTGTGGAATGGTGTGTACTACGCGTTACTACAAGTGTATCAAATGCTAATCTCGAGGACAAAGCCTGAAATATAATTAGGATCGAACTTCACTCACAGGTAAGTTTAACTATAGATCTAGCTAAAGGCTTCTGTTTAATTAATTACTCTTTGAAATGATAGTCGATAATTTAATCACGAACATATTACAGAGACCAGTAGATGGCGCTTATCTCTTCAGTCAATCGATACGGATCATTGTAATAATAATGCTTACTCACAGATGGCAGGATCAATATTATGATGAATGAGAAATAAGTTGGTTATTAATTAGATTAACTAATATTCTTAGCAAATAGACACACTTGTGGCGACATGTATAATCTCAACATAAATGATATAACCATGATTTTGTAACAATATTTTGATTGAAAAGAGTGTTCATGGAGTTTCTTGCCCATTCTTCTCCATAGAGATCTACGCTTTGGAATGGGCAACGACAGTACTTTCACAATTTATTATGTACTAGCTGATGCCCGCGGCTTCGCCTGCGTGGATGTCGGTTATCGCGACCAAAAGTAATCATGATGATCCCATTCCCTCAACTCATGGGAACCTAGTTTGCCCATTTTCAAAGTATTAAAATGGATATAGTAATGTGTCTGTACCTAGCGATTGACTATGCCCTGCGTTTTAACGAATACATCAAATAATTAGATCTATATTTGTTCTATCGAAATATGCATAATACGCAATTTGTTCCGTTTTAGTTTTTAAAAATAATGACTACTTCTATAACAGTTAGCCGGCGATGTACTTTTAAATTACGCACTTTAAAAAAAAACAAAATCTAGATAGGCAATTAGTTCTACATTAACTCTAATTAATTATCTACTTTATACTTATAAAATTCATTACTTTAAGTTAAAAAAGACAATTATGCATATTTCGATAGAACAAATAGAGATCTAATTATATTATTTAATGTATTCGTTAAAACGCAGGGCATGGTCAATCGCTAGGTATACACATGATATAGTATATTATCCTTAAGAGGTAGACATACGCCATCGCGGATTTTTCTGTAGACCTATATAAGATATACAATTCCACCATTCATCATTTTGTTATATCTTAAAGGGCAGCGTTTTCGTTGAAAGCTCCCCCAGACGGCTTATTTTTTTCCGACACCTCCTACAAATATCATTATATTTTAGCCAATGTGTACAAAAACTTGACAAATTATATACTAAGAAATTCCTCGAGAACCACTCTATCTATTTAAGAAAACAACACGAAAATCAGTGCAGTAATTTTTGAGTTTATCGCGAACAGACAGATAGATACGGCGGAGAACTTTGTGTTATAATATGTAGTGATGTTGGATTCGGCTTCCAGTACAACCGGATGCAGCTGAATACCAGTATTTTACATGGAATGACTGTCTATCTGCCCTCCACAACCCATTTAGTTCTGGGTAATACGATACCCCTTGGTAAAAATACAGTGAAATTAGTGATGGCTTTAATTTCCACATCAGGTGTTCCAGATCTTCAATTTTTATACGTCAACAGAGAGTGCTCATCAGGCTGAACAACTTTTGCTAAGACGCATTCCTATATATATTATAGTGCAACTGGGCTCTTGGAGTTCCACAAAAGGTGTTCCACGTTATCAATTTTTATACGTCAACAGAGAGTGCTTATCAGTCTGAACAACTCTTGCTAAGACGTCATTCCTATATATGTTATAGTGTGGCTAGGCTCTTGGAGTTCCACCGTTGGAATATTTCACAGTTTTGAATGATTTTTTTTTTTAAAGTACCTCTTCAAACACTTTTCCAAATATGGATAAAACAGCTATTGGCCTGTAATTTTTAATGGCCCTTTTTGCGCCGCTTTTGTGTACTGGGATTACTTTAGATGTTTTCCACTCAGTTGGATATGTGTTTGACGTAACTGACAAGTTGAAAATATGTTTCAGGGGCGATTTGAAAATTTCACAGCCGTCTCTGACAACGTACTGCGGTATCCCATCTGGGCCTTGAGTAGATTTTGGTGGAAGCCGAGCCATAGCGTTACGGATCAGATCCATGAATGCAATCAATATGCACAAGATGGGACAGATTATTAGGAGTCGTATTTGCTGTAGTTATAGCCAGTTCGGGATGTAATGATGGTAAATTTGATAGGAAAATGCTACTAAAGTATTTAGAAAACTTATCTGCCACTTGCATTGGTGACATGTCTCCGAAGGTAGCCAGCTCGTTATTTTCTCTGTTACTTTTCACAAAGGTCCAGAATGTTTTTAGGTCACGTTTAATATTTGACTGAATGCGGTCAGTGTAGGAAGCATAATCTGCTTCCATGCTTCTCTTTAATAGACGCCTGTAGTATGTAAAGAATGCATAATCTAGTTGGTTGTTATCATTCAGTTTGTAGAGTTTGTGATAAAGATTTTTTAAGTTATTTAGTTTAATAGAAGCAGATATAAACCACTTTGGGTAATTCAGTCGCATACTTTTAATCTTAGTTCACGGAACGGTTTGGCAAATAATGTCATTAATTAACCCATAAAAGGCGTCAACAGCTGCATTGACATCAACACATGCGTACACTGGCTCCCAGTCTATACCAGCTAGTTCAGAGTATAACACCAAGAAGCCTACCTTTCGAAAGTTAAGGTATGATTCCGAACCACGCTGCACGCAGCAGTGCTGCCGCGACATTACTGGTCCCCATACAATTTTTTTATGCTTATATGAGATTACATTCCGAGCTAGGCAGCAATGTCGCGGCAGCAATGTAAGCAAAACACCTTAGTGGCAGCACTGCGGCAACAGCACTGCTGCTTGTTACCGAGTTCGGAATCATACCTTTACGCTTTAGAGTTGTACTAGTGGTCGAGTCAATTGAATAGTAGGTATTATTTTTGTTCAAACTTGCCAAAGGCGTGTTAATATTGATAGAGATATCTAATGGTTTGTGTTACAATAAAATTGAGACTCCCACGTCTCCCACCACGCATGAGTTAACAAATATCAAACCCAACTTTCGGCCAAGATCATTAAAAATTATGTTTTCTTGCAATCAATTACATTCAGAAAGAAACAATTCAAATTCATTATGTACGGTTACACTAGCGGAGCAATGGTTAAAATCGCCTAATACAATTAGAGGCAGTTTGTTAATGTTACACATCATTCTTCTTATAAAATTAAAAATAGAATAAAGCTTGGAATACACATGCTACGTAGTAGCACAAAAGCATGCTAGTTTCGAGCAAATGCTACTTAGTAGCATACAATTAGCACGTAGGCAGATGATATTAATGAGTTGTCCTATACAAATATATGCTACGCATTTATTTTTAACCGACTTCAAAAAAAGGAGGAGGTTTCTCAATTCGACCGTATACAGGGTGTAAACAGACTCTTCACGAAGTCGTTAACCAAGCATTATATACATCAAACTAAGTTTCTTTACGCAAAAATTATTGCACAGAACTCAATAAAAAGCACTCAAAACATTGTGTTGATGGATGGATTGGGGGGAATTGTAAGGGGGTCCTGGAGGTGATTAAAGTAAAAATCTTAAATTGAAAACGTGTATTTAAAAAAAAAAAACTTGTGAAAATGTTGGAACTTTGATCCCCAATATCTCCGTAACTAGAAGGTATGACCTAGAACAAAAAGAATATCGCGGGAGAACAAGTGCCTTTCGGCTTCGTTAAGAGTCTGTTTACACCCTTTATACGAAAAGAGCATGCCGTCTATTTTTTCGTGCTAACTAGCACACGGTGTAAGGTGCGGGTGAGAGAAAAGCATGTCTGAACGTGTTTAATGCGAGCATGCTACTTTGATTTGTTTTGCTACTTTGCGTAGTTCACGATGGCTCGATGGGGCGATGAAAATACTTTAAATTTTATATTTCTTTACAGAAACTATGAGTGTTTGTGAAATGTACGCTCACCACTATATAAAAACAAATCTTCGAGACAAAATGCGTACCAAAGCATGTTAGAATCGATGAACGATAATAATTTAACCATAAAAAGTGTTAAAACCAAAATAAAAAATGACAATTTATCTGAATTTAATGCGTTTCGCATACGATTCCGCAAAGAAACTTCCATTTTAATGAGCATCTGTATCTCAGAGGTGCTAGAAAGAAGTATGCTCGTAATAAGTATACTTCTGAGGTCTGTGCTTTCATGAGCAAATGTACACACTCGGAGAGCATGCTATAAATGAGAATACTACCTAGTAGCAAACAAGCGTGCTTTTTTAGTAGCATGTGTATTCCCAGGCTTAATATCTAGAATCAGGTATACTAGGAGCTAAATAGACAACACAACATGTGAACCGTAATCGAGACTTGGTCACTATTGCACATATTATTTCGTCGCACTGTTCAGGCTCACAGTCCAAACATGTGAGTGAGTAGGGTGAACGCGCGGCCAGTAGCACGCCGCCGCCACCGCGCCCCACTCTGTCACACCGCAGCACGGCGTATTCTTGCGGGAACACCTCAGAGTCAAACACTCTGTCATCGAGCCTAGTCTCAGTTAAGGCTAATAAATTACTTTGGAAGGTGTGTAGTACATTTTTGGTTTCCGAATGTCTTGACTTTAATCCTCGGACGTTTTTGTAGAAAATCATATCTAACTTTTTAGTTTTTCTCACGAAAAAACGATTTATTCGCTTCATCGGATTCAGTCTTTTTCTTCACATTTCGATAGCTGAACCATTCTTGGAGTGATGTATTTGAAGGCCAGTTGTAAGGTGACAAATAAAAGTCGAATAGGTGCATGCTGAATCTGCTAAGGCAAAGCTATGGGGTCTGGAACATCCAAGGGTGAGTGATGTTAACAATTATTTGGCAGACTAGTTAGTGTGTATGAAGATTTTTTGAAGACATCATGTTTACCGACTATTTGTTTTTCGATGACATCAATACGCTGTCTTTGATCATATACTCACAGCCAAAATCCTTCATTTCTAAATCAACTAAACGCCTCGCATTTTCATCACATTGTAGTTGCTGAGTGGCTAGTGCGCCAAAAGTGGCATTTGAGTTCTCCAGCAGTTTGTCTACGTCAATTCGAAGGATATTATATTTGTTATCAAGATTGGTTACGGAACATTTTATTTCTTGTATATTTTGAAACATTTTATTTATGGAGGTTTCTTGGGTATGGTATCTAATCTCACTTTCTTCGCGATATGCACGGAGCTCTATTAGGACAGTTTCAAGACTGCATTCAGTAAGCGTTGACCCGTGTGCGTGTGCCTTTGGGTAATGAGTACTGGACTGGGTCCCGGGTACCGTAGTTTTTCGCCTCAATGTCACATTAACTGAATCGTTATCATCTGTGTCCTGGGATAACATTGGGCTCGCTAGTGTGGCGGAATTTATTTCCTTCAGTCTTCAGTCTTTTACAGCAACATTCTTGACATACCTAGCAGGATTTTTGCTTAGTCGTAGATTGTTTAAATTGTCGACGAGAAATATTAGCGCACTCCAAGTAATACGAATAATTACAATTAGAACAGACTAAGAATAGGTTATCATCCAGAAGCTGTTTACAACCAGCACACATCCATCCATCCATCCAGCCATCTTGTGGAGAAAGGTAACAGTTCCAATAACTCAAAATCACAAGGAACAGATCAATATTGCTTCATTATTTAGTAAATTATGATACCAAATAACCCAAAAATTGTTGTTAATAGTTGATCGCAGGCCACTTAGTTATTTCACCAAAGTTATTTTAAATAGCGTTTATTATTTGTACACATGTGAGATTTTCAATGTCATAAATCAACAGTTCGAGCACCACATTGTTTTTTTTTTTTAATTATGAATATCCAAATTGTAATCTTTATTTAATGATATACATATTTGTTACATTTTTAAATATTTAAATATAAAACGACATAAAAAAAAACATTTAAAAATATAAAAAATAGTAGCCCACCGGTATCGGGAACCTCCTAACGATACGAGCCGTGTCCGTTTACACAAACACATATATACAACGTGTAACGGAAAGGGTATATTAAGCCGAAAGGGCGCCACAGAACTCGTCATTCTGAACAACTTTTGTTCTAGGACTTTGAATTATAATACCCTTTCCGTTACACGTTGTATATAAAGGGTGTAAATAGACTCTTAACGAAGCCGAAAGTCACTTGTTCTCCCCGTCATTGCGATCACATTTAGGTTCTACACCATACTTGGAAACCTTCTAGTTACGGAGATATTGGGGGTTAAATTTCCAACTTTTTCACAAGTTTTCTTTTAAACCCCCTTACATTTAATCCATCCATCAGCACAATGTTTTGAGTGCGTTACATTGAGTCCTACTGTAAAACGTGATTTTTTAGCCCAAAAAAAAAATAGTCGTTTCCCAGCACTAATTTTTGCGTAAAGTTACTTAGTTTGATGTACATAATGCTTGATTGACGGCTTCGTGACGAGTCTGTTTACACCCTGTATATATATTCACTAGTCACTACGTACGCCAGTAAGTATATTAAAATTGATGTCTACAGTTTGGTGGTAGGATTATCGACGGCGTGGCAACCTGGACCACCGCTACCATGGAAAAAGTTCAAGGGCTGGGAGAGCGGGCTGGCGGGCCAGCGCCTCATCGAGTTCGGCGCCAGCCCCGTGCCGGCGCGGCGCCGTCTATTCGCGTGGCTGGCGGAGCCTGCGCGTTTACGTCCTTCCTGCAAGCAGCTGCATGTGCGCTGGCCATTCTACACCAACACGACTACCCTTGCAGATTGTGACTTCTTCAACGCAGCGAATCTACAGTAAGTACCTCATACTCCTCTATAGTTAATGTCAGAGGTTTTACACCGGTAATCTTTGGGTCAACTACTCGAAAAGAACGCTGGATGTTCTGCACGTGTCCAATATAATAATGTTTTTGATGCTGTTGCGATTGTCGCCGTGCCTCTGAAATGTTCGCGTTCGCGGTAACCCATACCGATGGGTTTCATGACATCATCCGCAAGATAACGGTCTCGCTCCTGAGCAGAGTAAGAGACAGTCACAATAGCATCCTGAAGGCTGTGGTGGCCGATACTTCCGTCACCATAGTTAGGTAATTCGTGAGAAGACTTAACCTTAGTATTTCGTCGTTCTAGTTCATGGATGGTCCTCTCATTAATTCACCTTTAGTTAAATTACTAACAATAGTGTTCAAGATCAGGTATTGTTAGTGACAGTAACAATATGTATGTTTCCTGAGTAAAAAAAAATATGATTATATATTTAGTCCGTCAGTTAGATTATCGAAAAATATTGGATACATATTTTTTGTTTTATCAAATTAATAAAAACTGACGAAGATAAAACGCATCAAAGATGAATAGTGGGGGCTTGTGACGTCACTTCACCAGTAAAACTGTACTGACATAGTGACGTCACACGAGTTTTCGACGCACTGTATCGTCATCATTTTTTGTTTACGTGAAAAAGAAAAAATACATGTCCAATATTTTTTGGAAATCTATCTAACGGACTAATTAGATAATATTAATCCGATTGAAACGCTTGAGCAAAGAACATTTATTGTCATTGCACTCCTGTCAGTAGACTCATTGGCTCAGTCTGCAATCGTACCTTGAGTCACAGCTTGAGTTGATTGCTATGTACGAAAATGTACAATTTCACGAAGATTTTACGATACTTCATAACGGTTATTGTTCTTTTGGACACGCCGCGAATTGTTAGGAGGTTCCTCTGTCAACAGTCCTGGCCACCAGTAGCTAGGACCCTGTTCCCGATGCTGGGGACCACTACCTATTTTTTTAATATTTTTAAATGATTTTTTTATTTTGTTTTATATAGGAATATTTGCATACAAAAATGACAAAAATAAGTATGTGATTAAATGAATAAATGAATAATAATGGATTATGTATGTGTATGTATTAATTTATTCATTATTAACATAAGTACCTACTTATAAGTTATTGAGATAACATTATGTGATCTTGCTTTTTCAAAACACTAATTCATGTTATTATAGAGACAAAGAGGTCGCGGTATATGTGCTTGGTGACGAGCACGAGGAGGTGCTGGCACGGCTGCAGCGGCGCGCCAACCACAGCGGGGCCCTCCTGCACGTGCAGCGCCAAGGTCGCGCAGACTTCGAGCGCGGCCTGCAACCGCAACACAGTGACAGCGCCAACCGCTCGTTTCTGTTCCTCGACTATGACATGTGGCAGGAGGTTCCGGGCGTGAGCGTCGTGGAGCCCCCGCCCTGCGTGTCCGTCGACTTCGATTGCAAACAGGAGCTAGATCCAGTCGTTGGAATGCGCGTCGGCGATGTCGGCATTTTACGAGAGCACGCGCCTGAGTTTTTTCAATTCATTTATGACTTTAAGGCATCACCAGAATCTTTGAGGTTAATCCTTGAGCGACAAGCAAGTGGAGTAGACATTGAAGAGGCAGCATGTCAGTCGGCCTTGGAATCAAAAACTGGCTATAATGAAACATATGACTTATATATGTATAATGTGGTGACATTTGTTTGCTATAGCGATACTAGCCATCCGTTTTATTCCAAAATCGCAGAAAAAGTTGGCGCACTTATACATGAAGAAACGAAAAAATTTGGATGCGATATAAGTTTACAAAAAATTCTGGTCAATTGTTCTGACAATCTCCACATGAGCGAAAAGTTAAACGATTACATAGGGTCAGCAACTTTCAACAGATTGTTGGGCGTGGTGTCGACGACAGTGGAGGGCGCTACTGCAGCGTCAGCGCTGGCTGCCGCCAGCCACGTGCCGTTCGTGCTGGCGGACGTGGCGCCGGACGACGTCTGGGCCAGCAGCACGTGGCGCGTGGGACCGCGCCCGCGCCACCTCGCACTCGCGCTGCTCCACTTCGTGCGCAAGTCGCGTTGGACGCGCGTCGCCGTGCTGTCCCAGGACACGAAGCTCGCCCAAGATTACTACGCCACGCTCAAAGAGGGGGTGGACATCGACTTTGGCGACTTTCCGATTCCTCTTCATAATATAAAGGAACATCAAGCTCAGAAAGTTTTACAAGATCTACAAGACGTAAAGGCACGCGTCGTGTTTATTAACGCGGACGCACGAGCTGCCAGCGTAATCCTTACTGCAGCGGTTGCGGCTAGCATGGGCTACACGGACGGCTACGTGTGGATAGTCCGCGACTGGCAACAGAACCACGTCGTGTGCGGAACTGCACACTTCACAATATCGTCCTGGACGCGGAGGATAGAGGACCTCCCGAGCGGGGAGGGGAACGCCACGTTGCATGAGACGTTGACCGGTCTGTCCAGCCTGTGGCTACCTCGCGCCGCCTCTTTCACTAATGCACTACTCACACTATCAATCGGTTTCCTAGAAATTTTCAAACGATACCCGTTCATGCGACAAAACCTGCATAACGATAAAATGATTCGGTTAGTATTCGTTTTTAAATTTACGAATTTTCTCTAGGCACAAAATAATTGACTTTGTCGATTTCGCCTGATGAACCTGGATCAAAACATGTATTACAACCTAACCTACTATACAATACGGGTGTGTTATATATGCCATAATTACATATAATATATTATCACTTGAAATAACGTTCACATGATATAATTTTCATATGCTATAAAAACAAATAACCTAATTTCACGTGATGTTATATTACATTTCATATAAACTTCTTTTGCTCTAATAACATTTAGTATAACGTTCATCTCATATAATTTTCAATTAGTATATTGCTTTTTTTATATAACGTTCAGTTGACCTAATTTTCATTTGACCTGTTTTCATATTTACTCATTTTCTGCCCAAATTCTGTAGTGAATAAGCAAATATCAGAAAACATCATACTGATATAACCTCATCTAACCCAAATGATTCACCAACAATGGAAGGGATTTAACTTAACCTAACCCAGATGGTTCACCCACAATAGGGGGGATCTGGCGCAGGTATATATGAGGTGACTATGAAAGAACAAAAAACATATTAATTCGTAGTTATTTATTCATACAACAATGTTATAAGTAGTAGTAGTGTAGTGTAGTAGTAGTGTCAAAATTATATTGAACGTTACTATAGAATTTGAATATTGTACTAACTAAATATTATACGAACTAATAATTAGTTCAAATGTGAATTATAGAAAATGTTTATTAAACCATATAAAATTAGGTAAACTGAAATTATATCAATAATTCATTATATCATTTCTTCGTTATACTAAAAAAAAAATATTAAATGAAATTAGATCATGTGATCGTTAGAACTTTTGTTATTATGTCAAATGGTACGTACCCAAGAAATACACTGGTGCACCGTCCGGGACTCCTATTCGTGCGCATTTCACACGTTCCCCAACGAAATGCAACACCCCCTTTACCCCTTTAAAAACTAACGGTTTTGAAAATCTTTACGAATCATTATGACCTTAACCACTCAAAGTACGAAATTTACCTCTCTGACGTTACTGACAGACAATCGACTAAAGATAGCTATAATTCAATGCAATAAATAGCACAAATATAAATTCCAAAAAAAAGTTCCGAGCACCTCCCTCCGGTTCCCTAATTTTAGAAGAAAGTTTTTCATCTTTCATCGATGACGAAATCGAACATTTTAATGAAATTCATTTCGGAATAAAAACTCTTGACAATTGCATTAAAACATTGCTGAATCTAAATAGACAGACTAAAGTTTTACTAAAAAATATCCATGTCCTTAACCAAAAGCTATTACGTTTCTGTTAAAATAAGTTCACGTCACTAAATTTGAACTTTATTCTGCGTCTATGGAAATGGACATAATTACGTTTGTTTGCCGCCGCAAATGGCAACACCACACCGCTAGTCTGTCAACTGTTAATGTCAAACAGAACAGACTCAATCTTTTTCCCTTTTTTGTTGTGTGAATTATATTACGGGGTCAAAACGCAAGGTTTTGTGCTTGTGAATGCATCAAAATCTTGTTTTCATCAATCCAAAACATTTTTCAAAGAGGACCCTCGTTTTGGATGCGCTAAATTATTTCTAGCCTCAGGTGTGTTTTCATCAGCTTATGGGGTCATCAGCTAAGGCAGTTGGACGTATCCAGAGTCTCCTAAAAGCCATTCACCAGCTGAAACTCCATTAACATAGTTAGTTTCCAATAATTGGCTCTAATTGGACCCTTGCCAGACTGCTGTGGTTGTGTTCATTCGGGAAAAGTGGGATTGAAATTAATAATTTGGTACTCCCTTTCTTCTAAAATTGATTGTCCGAAAATCATTATCCATAACACGTTTGCTATAAACTTCAGTAACCATAAAATCCCGAAATTTTGTTTAGCATTTGGGAACACACGAAGATAATGCTCGTTCCCTTTTGTTTCGCCATTACGACGGCAAGGTTCGACGGAAATGAAAATCAGCATGGAAGTAATATAGATTGATGTAATAGATAAACTTTCGTAATGATTTCACACTATAACACTGTGAACATTGGAGGAAGGGTTTCTGTACAATGTATTACAGGTTGTAAGTAAAATTATCATGCTACGCGAATCAGAGTTGTAACGGCTGTATCGTCAAAAACTGAGTGGTCCATAGACTATATAGACTGGTGTTGCCAGCGCTTATGGTTGCGTTCATTAACGCCACAAGCATAATTATCTTTAGTTCTAAAAGTATTCTGTCATAATATAGAGTATTAGGAGATTCAATTATTATAATAATTGAATCTCCTAATTTTACATGACCTAAACTCATTATGTCCTAAGTATTGTGTTAACCGATTCCGTGCGGATGGGTATGGGTATTTTCTGTGAATGGCGTGTGGCGCCCGAGAGGAGCCAAAATGTTTACCTGTAAAACTCGGATAAAACACCATTTTTCAGTGGTTATCCGTAAATGGAAGTGTCCTTATTTGTCACGCAAATTACGATTCCAGTGTTAGCTTCGGGATATTGCATGAAAACGCATGCTTCAGGAGTTGTAAACCTTTTCAATATAAAAATCATTCATTATGATACGGAAACCGAATTATTTTTTATGTAAAAAAATATATTTACTATTAACTAAACGTCCCGGTAACTGGCTGTCGCCTTTAAAAAAACGAAATCGAGGATAGTGACACTAATGAATTTGATTCAGATTACGAGTGAAACTCCATTGAATTTTTTTATTAATTACATAAAGAAATATTTATTTATTAAGAACTAGCACTTCGCCCGCGACTTAGTCCGCGTGGATTTCTAAAATACAGCCCATAAGTATTACTCAATATTGTAGCTTTCTATATGTGAAAGAAATTCATAAAATTTAAGTCTGGTAGGCATCTAATGAAATAAAATAGGTATTTTAATTATAGCTGCCCTGTTTATAATTTTTTAGGTTGTTTCATTTTCCGGGTAATAAAAAAATCTGATTTGCGGGTGATCCAATTCGTGATAAACCGCCCATATGACTGCCCATGGGTAAGATATTCTTTTCTTAGGTAAATGTCAACCAAAGAGAATGTTTGTCACTGGGACTTGTTAATAGTAAACAGGGCAAATTATGTTTATGGGAAAATGGAGTTGCTTGAATTATGTATATAGGCAGGTCCGTAGAAATCATTGGAATTCTCGTGATCTGCGCCAACTGGCCAGCTCCTGGTCCGATGAGAATAGTCGCTACAGTTAAGTTATCTTTTATTAGTAGCATTGTGCCATTGCACTTGTTAGGTGGGCTTAAATTTCTTAAAAGCACGATAGGCGTTCCAATTTTCAATAGCAGTTCGTAAGGTGGCAGGCCAGATGGATAAAGGGAGATCAAAAATTCTTGCGGACAGTGGATTGCATCATCGATATTACACACTGTATCAATGGACTTGTAGGTTTTGACTTAACCGGGGACTTTTAGTAAAATTAGTTTATTGATGTTTTTGATTATTGACTACCTCGTTGGTCTAGTGGTCGAAAGCACGACTGCTGAACAGTCTTGGGTTCGATTCCCGGGTTGGCATTGGGTTTTTCCATCAGGAATTGCTCAGTAGCAGCCACGGAATCTGGATTTGTACCCGGTTGATGGCAATAGATTCACCCTCTATAACATGGAACTTAGCATAACTGGCGAAATGTAGGTGTACTATTAGGTACACCTCTGCCTAACCCTTCGGGGATTACAGGCGTGATGTTGATTGTATCGTTCTTAGGTGAGACGATAGCCCTTGAACAAAGCCAATGAATATCTCTATCTAGTAAATATTCAAGGTCAGGATATACTGCATCTATTATATTCTATCTAGTTGCTGCAAGCTGTGAACTATCCTACCCAGACCCTCTTTTATAACGGTTTCCACCGCGTTAGCGCCCAAGGTTGGTGAAGAAAAAGCCCCTCTCAAACTTTGAGCAGCTATTGTAGAAAATCGTTAACCATATTTCCGAAAAGATGGGCTCTCATGTTAGTACGTAAATTAAAATTTAATTTATACTCCATAGGGGCGATGATTTTAGACATACCTTAATGATGTCCGCACGTGTCCCTTTTGTGACGACGGAAAGTGCCTGCCGAAGTCACCAGCAAACATAAAAGTTACACCACCCACGACAGCGACTGAGTTTCTCAAGTCCTTAGGTGTTCGATCCACTGCTTCAAAATGAGCTTGACTCTAGTACATTCTTCCCATATTATCAGTGACGTAATCTTTTAACAACTTACCAAGGTAAGTTCTAATGCGGTTCGTGAATGTTGGATGGCATTTTGCGATTTATTAATTTTATATTATCTTCGAAACTATTTAACCGATCGACAAACTGTAAAGGGCAAATCTTATCTCTATGATATCCTTGTGATCAATAAAATATTTTTTTGTATAAAGTTTAATATTTTGTTGTTTAAAAAATCGTTAAAACGTAAGTATGTGTGGTCTCCGGGCAATAGAATTGAACCACCCCCTTTCATCCCGTGGGTGTCGTAA
Source organism: Lycophotia porphyrea (assembly GCA_950005105.1). Taxonomy (NCBI): domain Eukaryota; kingdom Metazoa; phylum Arthropoda; class Insecta; order Lepidoptera; family Noctuidae; genus Lycophotia; species Lycophotia porphyrea. The sequence continues at coordinate 20,757,847 of OX465386.1, forward strand.
AAGGCGACTAAGGGAGCAGGTGGAGGAGTCAGTCTCCGTCTGAGTGGTTAGATCACCACCTCCAAGCTAAGGTCGACGTGCCGATAGCTGCATGGCTAGGGGAGAGTCTAGTCGCGAGCGTCCCTGTTGTCTGGGCCCGGGCGCCCCCAGGCACTATAAGCCTTACCTCTGCAAGCGGGGCACTGCAGAGTGTGGACAATATAATCCCTTGCTAATCGTGGGAACAAAATGAGAACTAAAAAGAATATAAATCTCGGAGGCGGCGGTGATGCTCGCCACACATCACGCCAAATGTTCTCGCGGGGCGAAAAGCGAGCTGCAGAGTGTCGCTTAGCTACGCTGAATGTGCAGGGAGGTATAAAAGATAAGATGGATGAAGTATGCGAGATAGTGAAGGATAAAGGAATAGATGTGCTTTGTGTGAATGAGACGAAAAGAAAGGGAGTGGACATATCCAAACATGGTTCTCTGACCGCTATTTGGTCCGGCGTTCCAGAGGCGCAAAGGGCCTGTCAGGGTGTGGGGGTTGTCCTCTCAGAGCGCATGATGAAGTGTGTAAAAGATTATGTGTGTGTCAGTCCCAGGATTCTGTGGGTAAGAGCCAAGGTGGGCCTAAACCCTATCTTCTTTTTGTGCGTGTATGCACCCGATATGGGGAGCTCACCTTCGGATCGAGAGGAGTTTTGGAACAGTATAAGAGGTATATTGAATGGATGTAGGACGAATGAGAAGATTGTAATGCTTGGGGACTTTAATGGCTGGGTTGGTGTAAAGAGGAACGGGTACGAAAAAGTATTAGGTGCCTTTGGAGATGATAGAGTGAATGAGAATGGGATGAGTTTACTTGAGATCTGTGTAGAGAAGAGTCTTTCTGTAATGAACACTATGTTTAACCACAGAAAGATTCACAGGTATACTTGGGAAAGGCAAGACAGTAGAAGTATGATTGACTTTGTGATTGTAGATGAAAGATTAAAGAGTAAAGTCACAGATACGAGAGCATATCGGGGTGTTAATGTAGGAACTGATCATTATCTGGTAATGTGTCGGGTGGATGGTCTGTTCAAGCATTGGCGTCACCGAGTTCGAGTTCCTGTGACTGCTCTAGAACGAATAAAAGTAGAAAGACTGCAAGAATTAGAAGTAAAGGAGGAGTATAAGAGAAAAGTGAAAGAGAAGACGGATAAGGTATTTGATGATGTAAATGATTACAGTTTAGAGGAAGTTTGGGATATTACGAAGAATAGTATGGTGCAAGTGGCGACCGAGATATGTGGTCTAGCGCGGAGGAAATGTGGTAGTTGGACAAATGATGCTTGGGTGGATGGTGAAGTGAAAGAACTTGTGAGCAAGAAGAAAGAGGCCTGGCTTAATGTATTAGCCTGTAAGGCCCAAAATAGGATGAATCAGGCAACGGATATGACAGATGATTTGGAAAGAGTGAAGAAAAGATACACCGAAATGAAAGCGAAAGTGAAAGACCTGGTAAAAAAGAAGAAGGATGAGAAGGAAGAAAAGTACAACAGGAAGTTCGCTCATAACTTCAGGGCCAATGTTAAGCTGTTCTGGAAACAGGTAAGATTGGCTCGAGGAGTGACGGGAACATCAAGTATGAACGCTGTAAGAGCAGAGGACGGATGCTTACTAAGCGAAGAATGTAAGGTTATGGAACGCTGGAAGGGATATTTTGAAAGTTTGTTTAGTGTTCAGGATAGTGTGCAAGGAGTGGGTAACTGGGCGGAAGCCAGTTCAGAAGACCCAGACTCAGATACAACTGAAGAGAATGAAATAGAAATGGATGAGATTGTAAGAGCAATGAGAGGTATGAAAGTTGGGAAAGCTGCAGGGTATGACAGAGTGTCTGTCGAAATGTTGAAGAGCGGTGACGGGGTGGTAGCAAGCCTGTTGTGCCGGATCTTTAATATGTGTTGGAAATATGGCCGCGTGCCGGATGACTGGTGCAAGGCTGTAATTGTTCCACTATATAAGGGAAAAGGGTCACAGCAGGAGTGTAAAAACTACCGCGGCATTAGTCTTTTGAGCGTTGTTGGCAAACTGTATGCAAAGGTGTTGATTAACAGGGTGATAAGAATGACAGATGAGAAAATTTGGGATGTGCAAGCAGGATTTAGAGAGGGAATGGGTTGTATGGATCAGATCTTCTCCTTAAGGTGCATAGCTGAAAAACATCTGGCCAAGCACAAGAGCGTCTACTGTGCTTTCGTAGACTTGGAGAAGGCCTATGACAGTGTGTGGAGGGAAGAGCTGTGGTCGACTCTATCCATGTATGGTGTGAACAGTTGCTTGGTACGAGCACTGAAATCTTTATACAAGGATTCTAGTGCTTGTGTTAGGATAAATGGGGCATACACTGACTGGTTCGGCATCTCAAGAGGTGTTAGACAGGGCTGTGTAGCATCTCCTTGGCTGTTCAACCTATACATGGATAGTTGTTTGACAGATTTAAGAGAAAGTGAGTGTGGATTGAGGATGAATGAGTTGCCTGTCAAATGCCTTCTGTACGCAGATGATCAAGTTATTCTTGCATCTTCAGCGGAACAGTTGCAAGATATGGTAACTGTAATGAGTGAAGCATTTAAGAGAAAAGGGATGAATGTAAATGTGAATAAGACCAAGGTTATGGTGTTTGAAAGAAAAGAGGATGTATCGGTGTGTGATGTGAAAATAAATGATAAGAGTGTGGAGCAAGTGAATGAGTTTGTATATTTGGGCAGTATGTTTACAAGAGATGGAAAGATTGACGAAGACGTGGAAAGGAGAGTAAATGCGGGAAATAAAGTGAATGGTGCTATACATACGATTGTGACCAACCAGTCGATGTCAAATAAGGCTCGTCTGGCTGTTCACAATGGTGTGCTGGTGCCTACACTTATGTATGGAAGTGAGTGTTGGGTATGGCAAACGAGGCATGAAAGTAGAATTAATGCTGTGGAAATGCGTTCCTTGCGAAGCATGTGTGGTGTAACTCTGAATGATAAAGTGAGGAATGAGGTTATACGGAAACGTTGCGGCTTAAAAGAAGATGTAGTGACAAAAATTGAAAAAAGTATGCTTAGATGGTTTGGTCATGTGGAGAGGATGAGTGAAAGGCGACTAACAAAAGGTGTTTACAAGGCAGATGTGAGTGGCAACGCCAGGAGGGGACGCCCTAGAAGAACATACGCTGACCTCATTGGTGAGGTTCTTCAGAAAGGTCAGGTGCGTAGTACTCGCAACCGGCGTGCGTGTATGACCAGATGTATGAACGTGGACGAGGCAAAAGGAGTATGTAAGGATCGTAGCAGGTGGCGTTCTGTAGTTTCTGCCTACCCCCATGGGAAAAGGGCGTGAGTTTATGTATGTATGTATGTATGTCAAAAAATACTTTTTTTTAACATAAAAGCTACTATATCTGCTAAAATATAAAAGATAGAAATATGGTGTCGCGGACTTTTTTGTAGAACTATTTAAAACGGACCAGATTGCCCTATATTGTTTTCAATTATATTCAACGGTTTAGGCAGCGCATGCAAATAACTCTGTTTGAGAGGAATTTTTTTCCGCCTGGCCCGACAATAATTGTGATAGCTCGGCTAATATGCATGCTATCAATTTAATTTATAGCCTATAGCACTCACGAATAATGTAGCTTTCTACCAGTGAAAGAATTTTTAAAATTGGATCATTAGTTCCGGAGATTACCCCCTACATACAAACTTACAAACAAATTTTACCTCTTTATAATATTATTTCCTTTATTTATCTATATACATATTACTTTACATTTTTAAATATTTGAATATAAAAACTACATAAAAAATCCATTTAAAAATATAAAAAATAGTAGCCCACCAGCATTGGAAACAGGGTCAGAGCTACCGGTGGTCAGGGCTGTTGAGACAGGAACCTCCTGACAATACGCGCCGTAACCAGAAGTACTGCTTTCTGAATCAAGCCCTTGATCCAGCTGCCAAGCGAGAGCCTCCTTAGATGTTGGTCGAGGCTACTGGCTATTAAGCCATTGGCTGACACGACTATCGGCACAATGACTGCTGTACTCACATCCCACATGTCGACAACCTCGCGAGCTAGATCTAGATACTTGAACTGCTTATCTTTTTCTGCTTTCACGAGGTTCTCGTTATGCGGTACTGTTATATCAACAATCATTGCGCGGCGTTACAATCGATGTATCACCACAATGTCAGGCTTATTGGCAACAATAGTCCTGTCAGTGGTGATAGATCGATCCCAATACAACGTGATACTACCATTATCACTTGGCACTTCTGATTCCACAAGGCTGTACTTCAAAGCAAGTTGCTGGTGGATAATCCTGGCAACGAGGTTATGTCTATGCAAGTATTCTCCGTTAGCTAGACTAGAACACCCAGAAATAATGTGTCGGATCGATTCTCCCGGACGGTGGCATGCCCGACAAATGTCAACCGTGCCATCCTTTACAATGTATTTCATATATATGGACGCTAAGAAGTCTACATCGGGCCCATGTAGAGCCCGGTAAAAGCGTCCGTGAAACTCCTTGCCCTGCCATACCTCCTTGCGGTCATTAGTGTCTAATACCTTTGGTTTGCGCCAGCTCTCGTTAGCCAGGGAGAGCGGGATGAGGCCCTTGTCCACTGAGACCACTTCTCGGAGCATACCCACGTCGGCTTCTAGGAAGTATTCCCTGAGACTGCATACCTCACGGTTGTGCAGGGTCTTGGCATTTAAGAAGCCACGCCCTCCGCATTTCCGTGGGATATATAGTCTCATCACCGACGACCGTGGGTGATGCATCCGATTTGCGGTCAGCAGTACGTGGACCCTCATATCCAAGGCATCAAGTTCCGTCTGAGTCCATTTGAGTATGCCGAAAAAATACATCAAAACCGGCATGACCCAACTGTTGAAGGCGCGCACCTTATTTCCGCCTGATAAAAGACTATTAAATACTTTTTTTCAGGCGGCCAAAGAAGCACTCCTTCAACAATTGTTTTATGTCGGTACCGTTGATGCCTAATGCTTCCGACATACCCAAATACTTGTAAGTTTCTGTTGAGGAGAGGGATCTAAGGTGTACGGAATCCGAGAGTTGAGTACCCACGGAGTCCATAATCTCCCCTCGCTTTACATGCATAACTGCACATTTGTCCACACCAAATTCCATACTGATGGCGCTACTGAAAGTTTCTGTTACCTGCAGTAGCTCCATCAGTTGCAAGTTGTTGGGGGCAAAGAGTTTCAGATCATCCATGTAAAGAAGCGAAGATCATCGATGTAAAGAAGGTGAGATACGACCTGGCCATCTCTCCTCAACCGATAGCCTAGACCTGAACCCTCCAGCAGTGTGCTGAGTGGGTTCAAGGCTAGACAAAACCACAATGGACTCAGACTATCTCCCTGGAATATACCGCGCTCGATCCTTATCGGTTCGCTGTTCCCCTGGATCTGTCGACATCCTGGATAGCGAAGGACCGTTCTCCAGTGGCCCATACATGACATCAGGAAGGTACGTAGAGTTGCATCAACTTTATACAACTCCAGCACCCTCATGAGCCATGTATGAGGCACAGAATCATAGGCCTTCATATAATCTATCCAATATGTAGATAGATCCCTTCGGGAGCGGCGAATCTGTTGGCTAATGGCCATATCAATGAGGAGCAGCTCCTTAGTACAGCGGGACCCGTTCCTACATCCATTCTGAGAGGCAGACATGATAGAATTAGTCTCAATATGTTGGTTGATTTTAGCTCTCAAAATGGATGTAAGAACTTTATAGACCGTCGGTAGACAAGTGATTGGTCTATAATTTTTGGGCTCCGTAGTACTACCTGATTTATGGAGCAGGTGGGTTATTCCTGTCGTCAAGAACTGGGACAGCGACCCTAACTCTAAGGCTGATTGAAACTGGGACGCCAAGCAACCGTGCGATCGTTGGAACCACCTACGTCTTGGGGGCTGATGATGATTGCATTCACACGCTTGTTCAACCTCCCGGGTCCAATCGCCCTCAGTGTGACTGACAGGCACCGACCAAATGCTGCGCCAAAATGAACACATGGCGTCATCATCCGGCAGGCGCGTGTCAGTTACGCCTTTCATACCCACCTTTCGTCGCTTTGGAATGTGCGATTCTGAGTGTATCGCTCCACTCGCCTCTTGTACCGACGAATACGGCTTGCCTATGCACAGATCTTCTGCTTCAGGATCTCGATACACTCTGTGATGCGGGCCAAGTAATCTCGATAACTAACATCAGTTCCCGAGAACGCCCGCCTCACAAAGCGCATCACTCGAGGGCGAGTATTGCCCTCCCTGAAGCAGATTAACTTGCCGATGAGTGCTCTAGCCTCACCGATACGCCGCTCAATCCTGCACTGCCATGCTGGAACAGCTAATTTTGGTCGTGTAGCTCTGTCGTTGTTGGGAAACTTGACATTGTATAGTTAATAGTGAAAACTTCTTTTATTTTTAAATAATTTCATGTTCAATTAAATACCTGTAGTTAATTTTTCCGATTGATTTGATTTGTTCGAAACAGACATTTCATTCAAAACCAAATTGATACAACGTTTATGTGTTTATGAAACACTATGAAATAGGAATATTTGCGTTTTACACGACTAGCATGGTAATATCGTGTTCTTTAATAAACAAAAATAATGGATCAGTCAATCGAGCCAAACATATACCTAAAGGTTTACGACAAAGTCACTTACCTTCCATTTCGGTTTATACACATATGTAGTCACAAGTAAACACTTGAAACGAACTTTTAAAACCGCTCACTTTCGCTGTTGGGTTGCGACTACAACAATAACAAGTGGAATCTGACGAAAAAGCGATAAGTTACACTTCATGGCGGGTGGCGCACGAGAGGAGCCACGAAAAATTTGTTCGCCGCCAGGTGCTATAGTTTGAAAAAACTACCATCGCACTGAATCGGTTAAATAATGTGTATTATTCCGAATGTTCATTTAAAATAATTTTTTTAGTCCTAAAACATTTAGGACTAAAAAAATTATTAATTAGGTTTTAGTGATAGAAACGAATCGCTGTAAATCCGACTCCACGTAGTCTTGTCTGCCCTACTCCTAGAGTGTAATAAAAACCCGCGTAGGCGCGTAGGGACGAGGCGGCCCGCGAGTTGAGGAGCAGGTGGTTTTTAGACGGGTAGCTTCGACCCATCTGCGACGATAAACTCGCGTGGGACCGCCGGAGCCGTGACAGAATTCATGTTGACGGCATTTCGAATGCATCACCCACGTTCTTCGGTTATGAGACTGTATATCCCGCGTGTGGGGGTCGAGGCTTTTTAAATGCTAAGACTTTTCACAATCGCGAGATATGCAGTCTCAAGGAATATTTCCTAGAAGCCGACTAGCCGTCAGCTCACTAGATGGCGCCACTGTCGAGTAAGGTCCTGTCATTAATTCTATTTTATACTTTAAAGTACAAATAACTTCATAAAAAGTTTATTTCATTTCGTATATCAAAATAGTGTAAACTTCAGATACATATTTACAAATATTCTGCCTTACATTAACAAGCATGAAACATTTAAAAATCATTCTACCTCCAAGGACTAAGAAATAAGATCCTAAGTTGCTACTTAAAATCTTCAAGTCATAATTAATCAGGAATGGCCCAATCAAGACCAGAATGATGAATATTATTTAAAATACGTGATAAAAAAGCACGCAACGCGCGAGATCTCTATAATATCTGACATTTCGGAAGATCTTACTCTACACGAACGCCTCTAGCGGCGAATTCATGCGCGATAGCCCCCATTGCCGTGTCTTTTCGGTGAACAATGGAGATATGACTGCAGTCTATCAAACCCAAGACTGAAAGAAATCCAGCTATTCGTAAAAACCTGTTTATTTTCTGCCCTTTCCTCTTCGTTCTTTGGAAATACCACCATACCATTCAATAAGACAGTTATAATTGCATCAGCAACTTGTTGTAAGCATTTGCCTACAGATGGCTGACTTAAACCTAAATACTGCCCCTGCCCAACCGTTGGTAGCCACCATGTCCAAAGAAATGGGGTGAAGCCAAAACTTTGATATGGGCAGGAATTCCATGCTGCCTTTGTCGATTTAAATTCTGGTGAAGGCTCTCCACTAAAAATGCGCAGTTGTTTTGGAGAGCCTGATAATTAGGTAAACAACCCTGCAGGCACGTCGAAAGGGTTAGGATGGTCCTGAATATGGCGATGCGCTAACCTTCTCGCAGCCCTGAAACGAAAAAAGTTATGTAATGCTTATGCCGTATACAAGAAAAGCAAAGTTTCTATTTATATTTCGTACTCATACCGTTGCCGTTCCTCATTGTACCTTTGAATGATAGCCTAGCCATAAGGAAACATTTTTCAGTATTTTCTGAAGAAACTTCGTATACGTACGGACTAAATAAGTGCGAACTTAAAGAACACTCACCTAAACCTTTATGTTCATTTAACGTCGACGAACTGTCAAACTGTCAAAAACGGAATAGCAAAAGACATGCGTACACATAAGTCCGAATTGGACACAAATAGTGTCATGGACATAATTAATCATCAAAACCAATAGCAAAAATATTAGTACGAATTTTACACTTATTTAAGTCTAATAATCGGCATTATTTAAGTGCGCCGCATAAACGCATTTCAAAACGAGGATCCTCATTGAAAAATGTTTTGGAGTGATGAAAACAAGATTTTGATGCATTCACAAGCACAGGACCTTGCGTTTTGACCCCATAATATAATTCACACAACAAGAATGGGCAAAAGATTGTGTCTGTTCCATTTGACACTGACAGTTGACAGACTAGCGGTGTGGTGTTGCCAAACGAACGTAATTTAATCGTGGTTTACGCAGAATTAAGTTCAAATTTAGTGACGTGAACTTGTTTTAACAGAAATGAAATAGCTTTTGGTTAACGACATGGCCATATTTAGTAAAATTTTAGTCTGTCATTATTTAGATTCAGAGAGAAACGCAATCGGACCCAAAGAAAAGGTTCTATTTGTAACCCACGAAGTGAATAGCAAGTTAAAAAAAACCGTTTAAAAAAGGAAATGGGTTAGTTACACAATCAATACACTGACGCCATGAAAAACCGAGATAGGCTCCAAGTTATAATTGTGGACGGGTTCTGCCAGTGTAGTGCAGAGTTTGAACAAATTTTTCATCATAAACGTTTATTACAACAGCAGCTACATGAGGCTATAAATCATACAACAGAACTTCAGATTACCATAACAACACTGCCTCGCTGGACCAAAGTCTGTTCAGTGAATTGGTGCCTATTGCCCCATCAGTGGTTCCTGCCATTGGTGGAAGGATAAGTCCCTCCTTCACCATAGATTTGACAGGTGACGATGATTCCAATTCATATAAGTCAGTGAAACCAGTCACCAGTAAAAATAAAATTAAGAAATACATTGTCTAAACACAAAAAATGGTTAAAAGGCAAAAAATATTTCATTAAATATGTTAAATTACATAGATAAAGACTAAATGTATTAAAACATTCAGATATATTATTCATTTAATTTAATTTGGAACAAAGCACAAGTGGTACTAAATTGACACAGAACACCTGCAATCCAAACTTAACCGAAAACCACAGTTAGTCATTTTCATCATAACTCATAAAAATTTAGAATTAACCAAATTAATTATGAATTAAATATTTATCTTGACGTAGATTTTATTCCTGTTTTATTTATTTTATAATAAATTAAACAGGAATAAAATCTACGTCAAGATAAATATCACAATGTTGTCATAAGGCATAGTCGACGTAGTCGCTACGCGGGGCTCCTATTTCTGTCTGCAAGGTTTACCGGAGTAGCATTTTTTTTTCCGCGGTGGAAAATCTTCATGGATGTCGTCCGCCCCGTGGCGGGCGGAGGGGTTTGTCAGACTACACTGACTAAATATCACCCCGGTGTTCCCTTCCCACACATGCACCGAGGATCATGGGAACTAGTGCGCCTTCCACGATCCCTGGCTAGTGCCGGCCCGCACGCGGGCCTCCTCTTGTCCGCGAGAGGAGTGAGGTGTACTCCCCCGCAACGTCTAATAGGGGCGCGCGCGGAACACTACGCGCCACCCCCTCGGGTCCAGTTATATGGGGTGGCGGCGAACGTCTCCAAGTCCGCCGTCCCTCTGGACCCGTTAAGGGGGGCTGGAAGAGGGCGTCGTCCGCCCTCCGCTAACGCCAGGTACGTCTGCTGCGGGTCGGGAGAGTGGTCTCCACCACCCTCAACCTTCCCGCAGTTACCGGGGTAGCCTAACCTAACCTGTCCGGAGTCGGGGTGCCCCAAGACCCGAGCTCGCTTCGCTCGCTCTTGCATCCTATGTTATAGAGCTTAAGAAAACGATTATTTTAGCACAACATGTTTTCGGAAACTTAGTAATTTTTTCGGAAGTTTGGTAGTTTTTTTTTTGGGAATCTAGTTTATAATTTTTCGTAGAATTATAATCTGAATAAGGTCAGGTTTGTTTGTTAAATACAAATTTTTTTGTCGGTTAATTCTGTATTAATTTTTCGGTAATTCATTTAAAATAAGCTTAATATTACAGTCAACCACAGATCATTTTTTTTTCATCATTGGAAGTTAATTTGGTTTCCATTTTCAAAATCTATGATTGCAGACCGTTTCTAAAATAAATTTATTGTCTCAGATCGTTTTCCTGATGTACTGTAAAGCTACCATTTACATTTGGTTATCTTTCATTGACTTGAATTTACCCTGGTGGGTGAGAGAATGTCATGCTCACTAAAATGTCTCGCTGATGGTGGCGGGTGTGTCGGGTCATTTAGCTTCCTTCAATATGGTTGAGCTGAATGGGGCTGATTCATGCGTCATGCTCGTGAACGGGCGCTGTCGGTTGGGACTGGTCATCTCAAAGCTGCCACGGTTTATTTTAACTACGTACTTTGTTTTTAAATTGTTGATATAATATTTTACTCTGGACGCTCTTAACGTGCACGTATTTCTACATCGTTCTCACATATATGTATAATCTCAATATGAATGATGTAACCAAGATTTTGTAACAATATTTTGATTGAAAAGAGTGTCCATGGAGTTTCTTGCCCATTCTTCTCCATAGAGATCTACACTTTAGAATGGGCAACTACAGTACTTTCACAAGTTATTATGCCTTGTGTCTGTGACTGTAGCTTAGCCTAATTTGTTTTTCTGACATTCAAAAGTGCCTGTAATGGTCTAATTGAAATAAATGCTTTTGAGTTTTTGAGTTTGAGAGGTAATTATTTGACTGATGAAAAGGATAGGATATGTTTCTTCAAAGTAGACGAAGTCGCGGGCAGAAGCTAGTGTTGAATAAAAAAGGATTTTAAAAACCCTTTCCGCTCAACTAAAAAAAAAGGGCGGTAGCTCTTGGCAACGTACTTGTTCTCTTCGAAGACTAGCAATAATTTGATTCGCCTTAACTTTATTAATTGATCGTGACAGGTTCATCAAAGATAGTCTCATCAGTAAGCCTGTAACAGGCGTCGGTCAGCAACTTCACTTCAAGGACCGCTCCATCGAGGAGACGTTCGTGTTCGTGGAGCAGTGGTGCGGCGGCCACTTCACGCAGCGCCTGGCCACGTGGCGCGTGAACGTGACCAGCGGCGCCGTGTGCGACAAGAGCGGGGAGTACGCCACCCTCTCGCTACCCCCCGACCTGCCGCGTTACGACGGGGCCTCGAAGTGCACCGTGCGCTCTGGCGATGCCTTCCGCTTCACCTGCTACGACGTCGCGATCGCCTTTGCGCTCGCGCTGATAGCGCTGGCGCCCGGCGCCGCGCTGCTGACACGCCGCCACTTCGCCCGCAAGCTGCGGGAGATAAAGATCGAGGCGATCACGCGGCGCCGGCACGTGGCCACCGTGCTGGCCGCGTACTTGGTGGAGCGGGCGGCGCTGGAGCTGCACGAAGAGCTAGGCGCGGGCCGCTTCGGCAGCGTGCGCCTGGCACGGCTGCGCGTTCCCGCGCGAGCCCCTCGTTACATCGCCGCCAAGGCTCTCCGCGAAAACGCCGCGCCCTCCGAGGAGAGCGAGTTCCTCCGCGAGGCGTGCACGATCGCCTCTCTCGAGCACGCGCACATCGTGCGTCTGGTCGGCGTGTGCATCGCGGACGGGCCGCCGCTAGTGCTCATGGAGCTGGCGTTCTTCGGCGACCTGCTGGGCTACCTGCGCGCGCGGCGCCATCTGGTGGAGGTGGAGGCGCCGTGCGGCGAGGCGGAGCACGTGTCGGGCGCGGCGCTGACGCGGCTGGCGCGCCAGGCGGCGGAGGCGCTGCACTACCTGTGCGTGCGCGGCGTGGTGCACCGCGACGTACGCGCCGCCAACTGCCTGGTGGACGTGCGGCGCGAGCTGAAGCTGGCCGATTTCGGCATGGCGCGCGACACGGTGGCCGGCGTGGACGGCGCGCCCGAGTACGCGTGCCGACGTCACGGCCTGTTCCCCGTGCTGTGGATGGCGCCCGAGAGCCTAGCGCACGGCGTGTTTTCGGCCGCGTCCGACGTGTGGGCGCTGGGCGTGCTGGTGCTGGAGCTGGTGACGCTGGGCGCGCGGCCCTACGGCTGCATGTCCCCGCTGCGCGTGCTGGACTACGTGGCGGCCGGGGGCTCCCCGCCGCTGCCGCGGGACGCGACGCCGCAGACGTGAGTGCGCAGTGTGCGGGGCGGGCGCCGGGCCCGGGACCGCTGCTGACGGACATGTTGCAGGCGCGGGCTGGCGCGGCTGTGCTGGGCGCGCGCGGCCGAGCGGCGGCCTCGCGCGGCGGCGGTGGCGGCCTACCTGGCGGCGTGGCCGCTGGCGCTGCGCCCGGCGCTGCTGAGCGAGCGCGACGAGCCAGCCGACGCCGACAGCGGCTTCGGAGAGTCGCCTTCCACAGAGCTACTGCCACCCGAGTCTCCTCTGCATTCTTTCGATCAGCTCGACAGTCTCGCCGCCACTCAATGATCTGTACAGGTGCGTTTAAAGCCTGGATGCAGGATATCATCGCACAAACACAATGTCATGTTTTTACCCAACTACGGCAAAGCTAAAACCCATCCTGGTTATGATTTTAGCAGTCTATGTATTTTTGTGACATTTTATGTTCCACCGAAACGCATGGACTGCTGAGCCGATTACGATGAATGAGGTGTCAATCGATTCGTTATTACGATCCAGGTGAAATAAGATACATTTTACGTGAACAAAATAAATATGGCGGATGCTACATCATCACTTCACTTCATCATCACTACATATTAAAACTTGTCCCCCGCCATATGATAGAAGCCCCAGCAGCACGAAATCAATTTATGAAGCTGTATATTTTTTTTATTTTTGAAGTAAAACTTCTTTTCAACACATTAGCTCAAAAAATGCATTTACGAAGCCAAGAAAAAAAATAGTTAAAAAAAAACTAAAAATCACGCTTTTTATAGAAAACCGAACTAAAAAATAGAAAATAAATTTGAATAAATTTAAATTAAGAATAGTGTTAAAAATGTTGATGAATACCTATACTAATAATTATTAATAACATCCATTTTGAGAGCGGAAATTAATACACACATTGACAAAAACTCCATTATGTCTGCCTCTCAAAATGGATGCAGGAAAGGATCCCGCGATACTAAGGAGCTACTCCTCATCGACATGGCCATTAGCCAACAGGTTCGTCGCTCTCGCAAGGATCTAGCGACATGTTGGATAGATTATAAGAAGGCCTACGACTCTGTGCCACATACATGTCTCATGAGGGTGCTGGAGTTGTACAAGATAGATGCAACTCTACGCGCCTTCCTTGAGTCGTGTATGGGGCAATGGAGGAGCGTCCTTCGATATCCAGGATGTCGACAGATCCAGGGGAACGATGAGCCTGTATGGATTAAACGGGGAATATTCCAGGGCGACAGTCCGAGTCCACTTTGGTTCAGTCTAGCCCTGAATCCTCTAAGCACATTGCTGGAGGATTCAGGTCTAGGCTACCGGTTGAGGAGAGAAGGTCAACTCATATCTCACCTGCTTTACATGGATGATCTGAAACTCTTTGCCCCTTTTTTTTTACAAACTCTTTGCCCCTAACAAATTGCGACTGATGGAGTTACTGAGAGTAACTGAAACTTATCTATCTATCATATGCAGTCATGTATGTAAAGCGAGGGGAGATTATGGAATCCGAGGGAATTCAGCTCTCTGATTCCATACACGTGAGATCCCTCTCATCAGTCGAAAGCTATAAGTATTTGGGTATGTCGGAAGCGTTAGGCATTAACGTAACTGACATGAAGCAATCGTCGAGGGAACGCTTCTTTGGACGCCTGAAGAAGGTACTAAATAGCCTTCTTTCAGGTGGGAACAAGGTGCGCGCCTTCAACGCGTTGGGTCATGCCGGTTTTAATGTACTCTTTCGGCATACTCAAATGGACTCAGACGGAACTTGATACCCTGTACAGGAGAGTCCGTACACTGCTGACCGCAAACCGGATGCATCACCCACGATCATCGGTGATGAGACTGTACATCCCGCGGAAGTGCGGCGGTCGAGGCTTTTTAAACGCGAACCATATTATTAAAGTCCGCGACACCATATTTCTATCTTTTATATTTTAGCAGATAAAGTAGGAGTAAACTTTATACAAAAAAATATTTTTATGATCACAAGGATATCATAGAGATAAGATTTGCCCTTTACAGTTTGTCGATCGGTTAAATAGTTTCGAAGATAATATAAAATTAATAAATCGCAAAATGCCATCCAACATTCACGAACCGCATTAGAACTTACCTTGGTAAGTTGTTATAAGATTACGTCACTGATAATATGGGAAGAATGTACCAAGAGTCAAGCTCATTTTGAAGCAGTGGATCGAACTCCTAAGGACTTGAGAAACTCAATCGCTGTCGTGGGTGGTGTAACTTTTATGTTTGCTGGTGACTTTCGGCAGGCACTTTCCGTCGTCACAAAAGGGACGCATGCGGACATCATTAAGGTATGTCTAAAATCATCGCCCCTATGGAGTATAAATTAAATTTTAATTTACGTACTAACATGAGAGCCTATCTTTTCGGAAATATGGTTAATGATTTTCCACAATAGCTGCTCAAAGTTTGAGACGGGTCTTTTTCTTCTCCAACCTTGGGCGCTAACGCGGTGGAAAACGTTATAAAAGAGAGTCTGGATAGGATAGTTTACAGCTTGCAGCAACTAGATAGAATATAATAGATGCAGTATATCCTGACCTTGAATATTTAGTAGATAGAGATATTCATTCGCTTTGTTCAAGGGCTATCGTCTCACCTAAGAACGATACAATCAACATCACGCCTGTAATCCCCGAAGGGTTAGGCAGAGGTGTACCTAATAGTACACCTACATTTCGCCAGTTATGCTAAGTTCCATGTTATAGAGGGTGAATCTATTGCCATCAACCGGGTACAAATCCAGATTCCGTGGCTGCTACTGAGCAATTCCTGATGGAAAAACCCAATGACAACCCGGGAATCGAACCCAAGACTGTTCAGCAGTCGTGCTTTCGACCACTAGACCAACGAGGTAGTTAATAATCAAAAACATCAATAAACTAATTTTACTAAAAGTCCCCGGTTAAGTCAAAACCTACAAGTCCATTGATACAGTGTGTAATATCGATGATGCAATCCACTGTCCGCAAGAATTTTTGATCTCCCTTTATCCATCTGGCCTGCCACCTTACGAACTGCTATTGAAAATTGGAACGCCTATCGTGCTTTTAAGAAATTTAAGCCCACCTAACAAGTGCAATGACACAATGCTACTAATAAAAGATAACTTAACTGTAGCGACTATTCTCATCGGACCAGGAGCTGGCCAGTTGGCGCAGATCACGAGAATTCCAATGATTTCCACGGACCTGCCTATATACATAATACAAGCAACTCCAGTGTCCCATAAAACATAATTTGCCCTGTTTACTATTAACAAGTCCCAGTGACAAACATTCTCTTTGGTTGGCATTTACCTAAGAAAAGAACATTTTACCCATGGGCAGTTATATGGGCGGTTTATCACGAATTGGATCACCCGCAAATCAGATTATTTTGTTACCGGAAAATGAAACAACCTAAAAAATTATAAACAGGGCAGTTATAATTAAAATACCTATTTCATTTCATTAGGTGCCTACCAGACTTAAATTTTATGAATTTATTCCACCTATAGAAAGCTACAATATTGAGTAATACTTATGGGCTGTATTTTCGAAATCCACGCGGACGAAGTCACGGGCGAAGTGCTAGTCTCTTATAAATTTCAACATGAAGTTTTTTAATCAAATGTTTTACTGGTTCTAAATATGTTGTAATTATTGAAGGTGCATGATGTTTAGAAATATGGTTTTTCATAATTTTGCAGTAAACAACTACCTTAGATATAGTAACTGCTTTCTTGCTTTCAGCAGAAATTTAATTTGTTATTTCATTAAAGGGTTTTAAAATAGGAACTATTTGTTCA
The DNA here is from genome assembly GCA_950005105.1 of Lycophotia porphyrea. Lineage (NCBI taxonomy): Eukaryota > Metazoa > Arthropoda > Insecta > Lepidoptera > Noctuidae > Lycophotia > Lycophotia porphyrea. The sequence goes on from OX465386.1 coordinate 20,774,353, forward strand.
AGTTTTAAATTCTTCTGAATTAATCAATAAGTCACTCCTTAGCGAAAATGTCGCTGACACCACGGCTTCCTTAATTTTGATTAAACGGTCCAACATTTGGAACGTGGAATTCCAGCGAGTTTCAACATCCTGTTTTAACGTTAATTCTGAAAGGTTCAACTGTTTTTGGACTTCAATTAATTTATATTGAGCTACAGTGCTACTTTTGTAAAGTTTTTTTACTTCTCTCAACTATAGGTAAGATCTCTGCTAAACCTTTCCTAACAAATAGATTGAAGGTGGGCGAAACATCCAACATGCCTCCACCCACCCAAACGTATTGCGCCGTTATGTTAGCCGCATCAGAAACCACTGCACTTACTTTCTAATCTATTACCCAGCGCTGAAAACAATCTTTCAAAAGCTCTGATAATTTTTCACTTGTGTGTCTCTCTCCATACTGTAAGCATTCTAATAGATATGAAGACAGTTCCATTTCTTCATTTATATAGTGGGCCGTCACTGCAATATAACTATCTTTTGTGTAGTCTGATGTCCAACCATCAGTTGTTATAGAAAATGCTTTGGCAGACGCAAGCTTGCTCCTAACCAATTGGTAAACTGTAAAAAAGTAAACTGTAGCCTGGAGTTTGAGGCACCATTTCTAATAACTTTTTAAACTCTGGTTCGTCAACGATACGCAGCGAATGATGGCCTTTTGATACCCATTTCACCACTTGCTTATCTATCACCTGCGATCTTTGTACGGAAATAGGTGTTTTTCTGGTGATAAAATCAGTAATATTTTGTTGTGATTTTTGTTGCGATGTTTGTGGTTGTTCACCAGAAATTGATGGTTCAGTATCAGATCGTAAAATATTGAATTCAACTTGCCGTTCCAGAATAATAGGTGTTGCAGGATGTTTCTTGTTCATATGGCGCGTCAAACTACTTGAATTACTAGATGTAATACTTAATATTGCACTGCAATAACCGCAGTTTTCTTTTTTTGGTTCTACTTCATTAAAATGTCCCCAAATATCACTACGTTTACGTTTTGAAGCCATTTCATATAATATGCATCAAAGTAGACACTATCATTGACTGTCACTCAAAACAGCACATAAGTGTACCTACACTTATTCATTATTTAAACGTTCGTGTTACCCGCAGTTGACGTAATACTAATATAATACTCTAACCAATTTGAAAAATACGACCTCGACGTTAAACTAAGTTGCGTATGTTAGAATGTTAATCAAATATTGCGTTATGAAATAAAGACTTAAATAGTTTACGTCTCTAGAATATCGAATATAATTAAAGAAAAAGAAAGCGATATACAATTGTCAGTGTGTGTAAATGCGACGACGAATCGGATCATGCTAAGAGATGAGAGAGGAGCTGTGAGCCGCTGAACTACCAGTATAATATTGTTTAATCTATGCGCTGAACTGTGGAACGAAAATACCGCACAGCAGTGAACGAGTTCAGTTCGTTCACTATGTATGAGCAGTTCATCGGAACGAATCACTCATGAGTTACTCAACTCTAAGCGGTATCATTAATAGCCATCTCCCTAACTTCTACAATCCTATTTGAGTAGCTGCCCCGTTGCCCGTGCTGTTAGTAATACTAGAGCCAAATCACTAAACAAAGATCCTTTATTAATTTAATTCTCTATAGAATATACAATATTAATTAATGTAATAACAATATCACCATAAAAAACATTATTTTCTCAGGGTGTCGTCCAAGAATAAGTGTTGTGGTATCAGCCATGTCACCCGACCGTCCTACGGCGCCGTCGGCAGGGTAGCAATCGGGCGGCTACCGGGCGGCTACCGGGCGGCAACCGGGCGGCAACCGGGCGGCAACCAGGCGGCTACCGGGCGACAGCCGGCGCACCGCCTCAGGCGGGAAGGCCGCGACCATCAGCACCTGCCGACATACAACAATATAATGATACATTTATGTGCAAGTGTTTGTGAATCTTTAAAAAAAAAAAATCTCAACGACCCGCTCGGCACCCACCCCATTCGATGATTCAGAAGCTCGTTACGTACCGAGGGGGCGGCGGGTGCAGCGGCGGGGGCCCGAAGGCGTGCGGCGGGTACGCGGGAGGGGGGGGCATGCCGGGCCCGTGGCCGAACGGCTTCAGCGGGTCGCGCATCAGCGAGTGGTACAGGTTCAGTGCGTCCACCAGCTCCGCCGACAGCTGCGTGAGCCGCGCGTGCCGCCGGTCGGCGCGCTCCAGCGCCGCGTCCACCAGCGCGCCCATCGCGTGCGCCCGCGCCTCCAGCCGCGCCAGCTCCGCCTCGCCCGCCCCGTCCGCGGCCTCCGCGCGCGGGTCCGCCTCGTGCAGCAGGGCGAGCGCCGCGTCCATCGTGGCCTCGTCGATGTGCGCCGGCGGCGAGTCGCGCGCCCCCGCCCCCGCGCCCGCCCCCGCCCCCGCCCCCGCAGCCGTCCCGGCCGCGGCGGGCGAGGGCGCGCGCGCCGCCGGCTCGGCGAGGTCGCCCGTCACGAAGTTGGCCGGGAACAGCCCCTCGCCTCGCTCGTTGTAACCCTTCCACCAGTTGGGGTCGCTCGAGTCGGTCACGTGAACTGCGAACAGAGAGGAGACGAACGTGAGCGGCGCCGAGACGATCGGAAGCGTTCGCACGAGCGCGGCGTACCTATCTCGCCGGCCAGGAACGTGAGCTCGTTGTCCTCGGCCGCCTCGAAGTCGTAGAGCGCGCGCACCTTGCGGGCCGGCGCGGGCTCGGGCTCCACGCGCGGGTACAGCGGCGCGGGCGGCGCGTCCCGCAGCGACAGCGCGATGGCGCGCGCCAGCTCGTCCTGCTCGCGCGCGTCGGGCGCGGGCGCGGGCGCGGGGCGGGGCGCCTCGCCCACCTCGGCGCGCAGCTTGGCGTGCAGCGAGGGGATGAGGTCGAGCTGCGGGTCGTCGCGGAACTCGCCCTCGGCCCACTTGCGCAGCAGCGCGCGCATGCGCTGCGCCACGGCGGGCTGCGCGCGCGCCAGCAGACGCCGGAACTCGGTCTCGAAGTCGCGCGAGGCCACCTCGAGGTGGAAGGCGCGGCCGCAGTTGGCCACGCAGGCGTCCAGCAGCGTGGCGGCGTGCACCTGCACGTGCGGGTCGGGGTGCGCGAGGCGGCGCATGACGGCTCGCAGGCACTCCTTGGCGCTCTGCGGGGACCCCCCGGCGCGGTCACAGATCTCCATGATCAGCCCCCATTCCTCGCTCGTGTTGTTCTCGCTTGTTGCGCGTTCTATAAACATAAACTTAACCTTAAAACTTTATGCACACATCTATACATACAATAAAAATTAATCGAAGTGTCTGTTTGTAACAGCAAAATAACAGCTTTTTACTGAATGCATTACAAAGTAAAGTACTTATAACAAAATACACTTATTTCAATTTTTGTCTGTATGTCTTTCTGTCTGTTTGTTCCGGTTAATTTCCAAAACGGCTGAACCGATTGTCACAAGACTTTTACTGGCAGATAGCTAATGTTATAAGACAGGGGTGGCGAACCTTTATGGATCAATGTGCCATATTTTTAACCGACTTTCTTCAAAAAGAAGGAGGTTCTCAATTCGGCTGTATTTTTTTTTGTGTTTGTTACCTCATAACTCAGTCATTTCTAAACCGATTTCAAAAATTCTTGTTTTATTTGAAAGGATATACTTCCCGATTGGTACCATAGTAATTTTATCAAAATCAGCTCTGTAATTTGGTCTTTTTTTCCATGTTAATTTCTATATCACGCGACGTCGCGTGATATGTTTAATTTGATAAACTTCCCGATTTCTGATTTAGCTGAAATTTTATAGACGCAAAAGTATATCGCGTGATAATACAATATACAGATGACATGGAGATTATCTGATGATGGATCTGGAAGGTGGCCTTAGGAACTCCGTTATGAAACGACATAACCCCATCGAGTTAGGGCTCGTATGATTCGTCTTGACGAGTACTTTGTCTCTAGATGGTATCCAGGGTCTGATGATGGAGCTGGAAGGTGGCCATAATAGGATCTCCGTAATAAAACAACGTAACCGCATTGAGTTTGGGGTCGTTTGGTTTGTCTTGAAGAGTAGTTTGTCTTAAGATGGTATCCAGGGTCTGATGATGGAGCTGGAAGAAGGCCATAGGAACTCCGTTATAAAACGACAAAACCTCATCGAGTTTGGACTCGTTTGATTCGTCTTGACGAGTACTTTGGTCTTTAATGGTAACTAGGGTCTGATAATTTTTGTTATTTTTTTCGAAATAGCGTGCGTCGCACTAACGTCATTCGAATTTTCATATCACTCCCGGCTGTATCTCATGAACCGTGATAGCTAGACAGTTGAAATTTTCACAGATGATGTATTTCTGTTGCCGCTATAATAACAAATAATAAAAACATATTTAATAATAAAAGGGGTTTCCATACGTATAGAAACGTGTTTTTTTCGGTTTATGGTACGGAACCTTTCGTGCGCGAGTCCAACTCGCACTTGGCCAGTTTTTTTCATAGTGCCCCGTTACGTACACTCCAACCCGTATAGTTACAAATGATGTTGTCAGCATCTTTAAACATAGCATAATTGTACAAACTAGACTACATTTAATAGCCATATATGTTTGTTTAGGCACAGCTAAATTAATATACTCAGTTGCTCCTTATCAAAACTCAGGAAAGGACAGTTTTTTTAAGCTTTTTATTCAACTTGCCTTGTTAGTTTGTTAGCTTGTATTGGTCAAATCTTGCAACTGAATTTCAAACCAGTTTCCCAACTGATTGAGCTGAAATTTTGCACACACCTGTGGTTCTGGTGACAATACATTTCAATCATTATTTTTTTTTTTTTTTTTTTTTTTTTTTTGGTTTTTTTCTTGGGATGGCCTTAGAAATCTATGCGATATGGGAGATATAATTGCTCTGCAGGAGACTTGGCTAATGCCTGAAGATTTACCAATACTGAACATGGTTCATGAAGAGTTCAGTGGTACGGGGACGTCAGCTGTGGACACCTCGGCGGGTTTGCTCAAAGGCAGGCCATATGGGGGAGTAGCCATATTATGGAGAAATACAGTGTTTAAATCGGTTAGTGTGATAAATTGTGGTGATACGCGATTATCGGCTGTGAAAATTGATTTAATAGACAAATCTGTCGTAGTGTTTAGTATATACATGCCCACTAACTGCATAGACAATTTAACAGAGTTTACACAATGTTTAAGCAAAGTTAGTTCAATAATTGAAGAGCATAATGATACTCCTACTGTGTATTTATTAGGTGATTTTAATGCTCATCCAAATACGCTTTTTTGTGATCATTTATTGGATTTCTGCGAAGACCAGCAGTGGACATGTGTGGACATGACGAAATTGGGTGAGTCAGATACGTATACCTTTGTAAGCGAAGTTCACGGTAGTGCAAGATGGTTGGATCATTGCGTCGTAACTGGGGCAGCGCTGCCAGCAGTTAGTAGTGTTTGGGTTGACTATGACGTGCAGTGGTCCGACCACTTGCCACTTGTGCTGGAATGTGATTGGCAGCAGGTAGTGTGTAAGGAGAAGGTGGGAAATGCACAAGGTCCTAACACTGTGTTGTGGGGTGAGCGTACGCCCGACCAAATGCGACGTTATCATGAAATATGTCATTCACAGCTCAAGTATATTGATTTTCCAGCTGAGTTTTCTGTGTTGCGATGGGTTTTGTTCCGTAGCAGAACATAAGAAATTACTCCAGGACTTGTATTTGAGGTTGGTTGCCATCTTGTCTGAAGCAGCAGCGGCAACACACACTCGGGTGGAGCAGCGGAGGAGAGGTGGTTACGTTGCTGGGTGGAATAAGCATGTAGAGGCTTACCATAGGGAGGCCAGGCTGAAATTTTGCGCTTGGGTAAAAGATGGGAAACTTAAAAATGGACCAACATATGAAGATATGTGTGAAAGCAGGAAGTCATTCAAAAAAAAGCTCAAGTGGTGTCAAGATAGACAAGAGCAAATTAAAATGGACATCCTTGCTGCGAATCATGCCAAAAGTGATTTTAAACAGTTTTGGAAACTAACAGGCAAAATGAATAGTAAGCCTGGCCTGCCTGTGAGTGTAAATGGCATTAGTGATCACAGCTTGATTGCTAACCACTTCAGCGACCACTTCAGGGGGGGACCACAGGCTATTATTAATACGTCACCTTCAGGTGAAGGTATTGAGGCTATCAACCATCGGAGATCGATTAGTTTTACGGCTAAAGAAATACGCAAAGTTATCCAAGATATGAGTAGGCGCAAGTCCCCGGGGTATGATGGCCTCAGTATCGAACATCTTAGATATGCTGGGGTTCATCTGCCGCGCATACTCTCCATGTTTTATAATTTGTGTCTATGTCATGGATATTTACCTGAGGAATTGACTAAAACTATTGTCGTTCCAATAGTAAAGGATAAAACCGGAGATATCTCAGATAGAAATAATTATCGGCCTATATCACTGGCAACCATAATTGCAAAGGTACTTGACAGTATGCTTAATAACATCCTACTTAAACATATAAGTCTGCACGATGCCCAGTTTGGTTTCAGAGCTGGGCTTTCCACTGAAAGTGCGATCGTATGCCTTAAGCAGGTTGTCAGATACTATACTGATAGGGGGACGCCGGTATACGCGTGCTTCCTAGATTTGTCAAAAGCTTTTGACACAGTACGTTATTGCAAGCTGTGGGGCAAGTTGGCAAGGGCGGGTGTACCGGCGGAGGTTACGGCCTTACTGAAAAGCTGGTATGGTTGTCAGAAAAACCAGGTGAGATGGGCGGGAGCCTTGTCGGACGCGTATGGCATGGAGTGTGGTGTGCGGCAGGGGGGACTGACCTCTCCTCTATTGTTCAACCTGTATGTAAACGACCTGATCGACGAGCTCAGCAATACGCATACGGGGTGTCATATAGATGACGTATGTGTCAACAATATAAGCTACGCGGACGATATGGTTTTGCTGGGTCCATCGGTAGGTGCGATCAGAAAATTAGTGGCTATATGTGAGGCATACGCAGCGGAGCATGGACTGAAATATAACTCTACTAAGAGCGAAGTTCTGGTATTTAAGAGTACCAGAAACGCTCCGGTCCATGTTCCGCCTATTATGGTAAACGGAGTGGCTCTGAGGATGGTAGCTAGCTTCAAATACTTGGGACACATTGTCACTGAAGACATGACTGATGGCGCCGATTTGGAGAGGGAACGAAGGGCATTGGCGGTGCGAGGGAATATGCTTGCACGTAGATTTGCGCGTTGTTCGGTAGAAGTGAAAATCATTCTGTTTAAGGCATACTGCCAATCCTTCTACTCGAGCAGCCTATGGGTGAGTCATACCCGGCGGGCCGCCAATGTCATTCGAATTCAGTACAACAACATATTCAGGATGCTGTTGCGGCTGCCTCGTTACTGCAGTGCTTCTGCAATGTTTGCGGAGGCGCGCACAGACGGCTTTCATGCGATTATACGCAAAAAAGTCGCGTCTATTTTTAAGCGCGTGAGAGACAGCAGCAATGGTATCTTGAAGATGATTGCTTCACGTGCTGATTGCCCAATCCAACAGAGGTGGATGAATATTATGTTGGGACTTCAGATGTCCGCAAACTAGTGCAAGAGTTTGGTGGTGTCTGGGAGAAGTTTGACAGAGATGATGGTGACGTGTCTGGCTCGCTGATGGATTAGTTTATTATTATTACTTCTTTGTTTTTTTTTTATGATTTTGTTAAAAATTGAATTTGAATGAATTTTGTTAAGAAAATAATTATGTAATTTGTTATGATTTTATTGTATTTATGTTGTGATTTAGTTTGTGTAATTTTGTGTTTAAATGTTGTTATAATTTTAAATGTAATAATAATGTTCTAACATAGTTATAAGTTTTTTTTACTAACAATGTATGGAATGTTTTAATTCTGAGATTAAATGATTAATAATAATAATGACAGACAATACTGAATCCTGCAGCCAGGATCGTCTCTTCACGAAAGAACTCTTCAATGGTTAATAGCGCGGACACGAAACTTTACATGTACATACGCGTATGATTTCTATCATAAACCCATCCTGCACCAAGAATCGTCTTATCACCAAGGATCTCCTCAAAGGTTAATGACGCGGACACGAAACTTTGTATACGCGTTCAATTGTTATAAATAAAGATGATTTCTATCATGAACTCATTCTGCAACCAGAATGATCTCCTCAAGTGGGAACTCCTCAATGGCAATCAATAGCACAGAAACGAATATTTGTGGACGCGTTCATATTTGATGGATAAACATGATTTCTACCATGCCCTCATTCTGCACCCATGATCACTATACGTCATAATGTTACATAATTGTAGTGCTCTTGGTACAATCCATCAAGAGCCACGAAGCCGTCAGGCCATGTTAGTCCACAACAATTAACACAACATCTGTACTCAGAATGGCTGACACCAACATTATATTTTCTCTATTATTTTTTCTAACTATGATTTCTTAACAAAGTAGTTTATAGTATCTACTGTGTGCTAGTTAGCATGTTGTTAATTTGTAAGTTTGTAATAAACCAGTTATTACAATTTCCAACTTGGCATGTTTGTACACCAACTACCTAGTTGGTGCTGTAATATCCAACAAAAATTAGGCTCCCTACTTTCTATTGGCTGATATGTTTATCGGGATAGGCCGCTAGAGCACACTAGCCTGACTAAAGGGTCTGGTTGGTGACACGCAAACCAGACTAACAGTTGGTTGACCACGCTCTAATAATTTGCTAGTTGGTAAGTGGCTTTGAACAGACTGCTCACAGAGTAAGACGATTATACAATCTGCAAGTGTGCGTGTGAGATAAGAGCGCCATACTGATCTAGCAGTTGGCCAATAGTATGGTTTGAAGGGAATCGTGTAGCCCATCAAACTGAATTATTAGCCAATACCAAAATATGGTAAAATGCGCACTACATACTGATTAAGAGCCCGACTGCAGGGACTCTTTTAATGTTAATAAACACACCTTGATCAAACAACAACACTTTGCTCAAGTTTATTACATCCCAATGATGCAAATCAATATGTAGATGTCTCCAATACCCATAAGCTCTGTGTGAACTAACAGGGAAACTCTAATATAAAACTCTAATCTTAACTCTATCTCACAATAATTGGTGCTACATACACTGTGTTGCAACCTAAAAGTGTATGTAGTAGGTGGCGAAACTAATAAGCTTAGATCTGTACACTATCAAAGTTATAGATACTTAAGTATAAATTTCCATATAAAATGCTTAGAACATTGTACTTGGCACTGGCTAACTCCGTTAATGACTACAGCGTAAGTAGCTACAGGCACACATACAAGATTTACATCGAGGACATTTACAAGTTAGTTACGTATTTAACAAAACTATTGTACCCAGAAGAATAAAACAAGAATTCCAAGATGATGACATAGGTCTATTTAAGTACTGTCAAATTGTAAATGTCTGTGACAAGGTGTGTATACTCGTTTTAAACGAGAACTTCTACAATCTAGGTTGAATTAAAAAATACCAAAGGCTAAAGTCATGACATTGTTTATCATACCTATCCTCGTTTAAGATACCTAAATCTAACAATGTCTATGGAGCAAGGATGTGGAAATGAATGCTACCCTCTATTATGAATGACTTACAGCCGGAAATCTGCAATGCAATAAATGTGAAAAATTGCTTAAAGGTACTAGAGAGATACTTTCTAGATTATGATAAAATCTAGGAAGTGGCTGCACACCACTGTTGGTTTGTGTGGTATGTTTACGTCTTGTAAAATGTGTAACCGTGTGTTTTGAATCATAAAAGATAAAAAAAAAATGATATTGTATAAACTGTATGACTCATGTGCAATTAAAGTTGACAGAATTTAGATGATATCAATGTCATACCAAGGTGGTAAGTGAAACAAGTGGAGCACATACAATAACTTGAGATCCTGTTATCCTGGCAAAAAAAACCACTTGCGCCACTAGACGATTAAAATTAGCAATAAATAACAAAAACATGATTCGGGCTATCATTATATATCTTTCTTTACAAAGAAACTCACAAAACCCTGTCAATGAGTCAACGAGAACCTGATTAAGCAATGATAAATAGTGACACCCGTAAGCGCCCAATTAGTACAAAAACAGCCCAAATACTTTTGATAATGTAACGAAAACTTACCAACATCTTGATCGAAAGGTGAAGAATTACCGAAAATTCCCATTTTAAACAATAAAAGCACCCATGAAACACTAAAAACTTTCTATGTGATTTAAAGATTACGAACTGCAAGAATTAAATGTTTTAGTACTAGATAAAGTTACAGGAATTATTTTCTAATCACATAGTAAAATGAACACAAAGAATAATTTTATCAATAATTCAATATAATACCGAGTCAAACTGTCAAAGTACTTTCAGTTAATGACAATGGAATGACAGAGATAATATTTCAATAGTCATCTAATCTACCACAGAGTATATTATTCTACGTTTCACTTTACGTAACAATTTGTGTTTTAAAAATGTGTCTCCAAGATACTTTTAAAGGTGGCAAATTGGGGAACTAAATCTAATACCCAGTTCTATAAATATAACAACTGAATCTATAATTTGGATAAACTTTCCTTTATGGGCCATTGAGTTGGAAGTTCATTTTTTTTTGTAGATAGTACTCATGAATAATCAATAGAAAGCTTTTTACAAATTTTCAAGTTGCGGACATTCACGGTTAACGAGATATCATTTTTCATAGTTTCCATACAAATTGGAAATTAACACGCCATTTGCTTTATTGTCATTGTAGTCGTCAAATTTGGCATTTCACGTTCCGTTGACGGTAGAGGTGTATTTCATAAATATTTATATCATTTGTTTACTTAAATTTAATTTAATTTAGTCATATTCACATATTAGATTTTGTGTGTAATTAATGTGCTCAATAACCGTGCTATATTATGCAATTACATTGACTTTTCTTACACAAAAAATAACAGTTTTTTTTTTGTGTTTGTTACCTCACATCTCCGTCGTTTCTTCACCGATTTCAAAAATTCTTCTTTTATGTGAAAGGATATACTTCCCGATTGGTCGCATAGAAATTTCATCAAAATCGGTTCAGTAAATTGGTATGTTTTCACGTTAATTGCTATATCACGCGCCTGAAGTTTTACGTGTTTAATTTGACACACTTCCAGATTTCCGATTGAATTAAAAATTTGCACACTTATGTATATCGCGTGATAGTACAATATATCGATAACATGGAGCTGATCTGATGATGGAGCTGGACGGCGGCCTTAGGAACTCCGTTATAAAACGACATAACCCCAAAGAGTTTGGGCTCGTATGATTCGTCTTGACGAGTACTTTGTCTCTAGATGATATCCAGGGTCTTATGATGAAGCTGGAAGGTGGCCATAGGATCTCCATGATAAAACGACATAACTGCATCATGTTTGGGCTCGTTTAATTTGTCTAAATGAGTAGTTTGTCTATAGATGGTATCTAGGGTCTGATGATGGAGCTGTAAGGTGGCCATAGGATCTGCGTGATAAAACGACATAAACGCATCGAGTTAGGGCTCGTTTGATTCGTCTAAACAAGTTGTTTGCCTTTAGATAGTATTCAGGGTCTGATGATGGAGCTTGAAGGTGGCCATAGGATCTCCGTGATAAAACGACGTAACCGCATCGAGTTTGGGCTCGTTTGATTCGTTTTAATGAGTAGTTTGTCTTTAGATAGTATCCAGGGTCTGGTGATGGACCTTACAAGGTCGCCTTAAGAACTCCGCTATAAAACGACAACCCCATCGAGTTTGGACTCGTTTGATTCGTCTTGACGAGTACTTCCTTAAAGTTCTGTGTTGGGGTATTCTCGTCGTTGACTGATACCCCGGTAGTTGTTGTAGGAAGGTAGTTAATTCACACCAAACCACTGTTAGGTTCAATAGTTTAATTAAGTTATGATTGTTTAGTTATCTGAGCCGCACTTGATACAATGTTATTATTGATCAACCCGCTCGTGGCTAAGTTTTTGTGACGACTGAATATATGTTAAAATATAATTAATAAAGTACGTTTATCGTAATTCATTACGTGCGCAGAAACGTACTTTTGCTGTATGAGCATTATTGGCTCGTACATGCTCCCGAGGGAAAATTATGTACGCACTCCGATTACCAAACTTGAGTTACAAGTTAAATAATATACATGTTATTAAGCAATCAAAACAATAAGCAAGACATAATTCTTAAATAATTAATCATAGTTTGAATCTTGTTCCAATTGCTGGTTGCGGCAGACGGTAGTTCTCCGAATGTCCAGCTCGTATTTTGGCGTAGGCAGGAATCTCCTTTAGTTCTATTTCATCTGACCTTTCTTGAGTCTTGCTCGCGTTAGCTGCGGTATTGCTCCTCTTCCGCGCCTGAAGATATCTTCTTATTCGCCAAACTATTATAGCGGCGACGATTCCTCCCACCAGCAAAGAGCTTATAGTGTAGTTGCCCATGTCGTGGACACTTAGGTCGTTAGGTAGGCTCTCGCTTCCCTTTTGTGTGGTTATCTGGTCATCTAATAATTTGTGTTCATTAGATAACGTTAGTTTCGGTAGCACAATCTTTGTGTTTTTGAATGCATTCCACATACGAGTATCATTTGGTGAGTCAATAGTAGGTACCTCCAAGGTAATTCCAATATTAGTACTACTACTAAAAACGTTATGTGAATAAATTGTGTTGTCATTGTGCTGAAGTATGCAATCCTGACCTAAGGCAAGGAGCCCTGCATTTGTTATTATTGTTGTTGTAATTCGATTTTCGCAGACAATGCGAGTCGTACACTCATTGATGCAATTATACAGCCATATGTTTGGCCTGCGTAATTTTATCCATCGTTCGGAGCATTGTTGTGGTACCCAACCACATGTAATGTTATTTACATTTTGACTGAGTATTTTAGCTTCGCAGGATGCCGTGGCTCCATGCAAGTTGCGGATAGTTGTAGAGGCGTGGCAGATATGATTGTCCGCCGTCATTGTGGTACACTGCTAAAGATCAACCTCTTCCATCTCTATGTAGGTATTCTTAACGAAGTTGACTCCAATATATTGTGTTGTTGTCTCTATCATCTGACATTGTTTACCCGTTTTCCATCTAGGCATGGCTATATTGCGATACAATGTATACTCGTCATCGCTTAGTAACGGGATATGTAATTCGAAGAGTAAGTACTGGTCGGTGAGCCGGGCTTTAACATAAATAATCTTGTAAATATTTTTAATGTTCGACCCATTGCTGTTTTTGATAGGTAATGTTAATCTTTTCGGTATAATACCAGCAATGTAATTGAGTTGTTGAGATAGCTGCTCCGGTGTCAATAATTTCATGTCGAGGTGGCCTCTGTAGATATCTATCAATGCACTTAAGACCATTTCTTGGTTTCGCCTCAGTACTGAGATAAGTAAACTAGCAGTTAACGCCCCAGTATTGACATCATTCATTGTTTTCATTATTTGAAATCTATTTTCAATCACTGCCGTATTATCTTTCGTTTCGTTTATAAATTGTTGAATTATTTCCAGTTGCGTCTTTACAAAGTCTTCATTTTTCTTGATGCCGTTGTTTTCTGCCTCGATAATCAGTGTCTGATTTCTTATAAGTTGTAATAAATATTGTTCGTTTGTTTTAATTTTTTCTATGTCCTGAGCGTATTTATCTGCGAAATCGCTATCAAGGACACCAAACAGGGCACGTGCAAGATTTCCTACGCCGTTGACGTAGCCACGTCGCCTTCGCTGTTGATGTTGAGACCGCAACAATATGTTATACTCGTTCAGCTGGTTCATTTCGAATTTGAGTTGTTGTGTCGTCGAGTGACATGGTTCGTTAGGCATCGTGTCGCATAGTTGGCCTATATGATTTACGAACTCCTCTACCTTCGTCGTACTTTGCCAGAATGTTGTCAAGTTATAGTATACCAGAAGTTTCCATTCATCGTGTATAAGTTGGATATTGCCGATGGGGTCAAAGTAAACTGGTTGGTTTTCAGCTAACCGAGTTATTTTAAAATGTTGCGGGGGTGCTGCTAGGCCACATGATAGCGTTGTAAATGCTACCAGTAACATCATAAGCAAGCTGTTTACCCCTTTTCGACTTTTATTAGTGCCTTTTTTCGGCTCGTCGTGGTCCGTTTGTGAACTCACTTCTTGTGTGTCAGCGTTTTCGCGTACCTCGGTTATAGGTAGCTGAGCTAGTTTAGTTATGGGTCTTTTAAGTATCCCATTATGTGTCTTAAGCGTGACTACTCGTACTAAGTTATCGCTGCCTGGGTGCAGTTCCACTACGCGTCCCATGGCCCATCTGCTTGGGGGTAGATTACTTTCCCTGACGAGAACTAGCTGCCCCTTCCGTATGTTTTCTTTAGTTTGTTGCCATTTGTTTCGGTTTTGTAGTGAGTGAAGGTATTCTTTCGACCAGCGACTCCAGTAGTGTCGACGCATGAGCTCAATGAGCTTGCAGTTGTTTCTGATGTCTATCGTTCTGTTTTCTTCAGGTTCATTGAATGGTAGTGTTAATGTTGGACTCCCCGTGAGGAAGTGACCAGGGGTGAGGTATTCAAGATCTTCGATATCCTCTGTTAATGGACACAGTGGCCGGCTGTTCATGCAAGCTTCGATTTGTGTGAGAAGCGTTGCAAATTGATCGTAGGTAAGCTTTTGTTGTCCGATCACCCGTTTGAGGTATGCTTTCATGGAACGTACAGCGGCTTCCCATAAGCCTCCTGCTGATGGCCAGGATGGAGCGTTGAAGTGCCACTCGATTTGTAGGTCGTTGATCTCCTTAAAGAACTCTGACGATTGCATTGTTTTAAATTGTTGGAACTCTTCTTTTAAAACTCTTGCGGCTCCGACAAAGTTAGTTCCCTTATCGGAGTAGATATGTTTAGGGGTGCCTCTTCGGGCGCACATTCTTCTCAGTGCTGCGATGAAAGTTTGCGTTGATAGGTCCGAAACAATTTCGATATGCACTGCTTTTGTGCACATACATATGAATATGGCTATGTAGCCTTTGCAGGTTTTAATCCCGCGGCCTTTGTTTATTTTTACGTCCACATGGCCTGTAAAGTCGACGCCGGTATGCGAGAACGGCCTCGATGGAGTGATCCTTTCTTTAGGAAGGTTGCCCATCAACTGTTCATAAGTTGGGTTAGTCTTCCCTCTCCCGGTAAGAGAATTGGGTGTTTCGTTTCTACTGGCAAGTTGGAGTAGTTTAGGCGTCCTCCAACACGTAAGACTCCATTAGAGGCCAAAAATGGATTAAGTTTCAAAATGGTGCTTCTTTTGGCAAGTTTTTCACCTTTGTTGAGAGAATTTATCTCATGTTCGAAATAATCCCGTTGCACTGATTTGATAATCATAAATAGTGCGTTGTTTAGTTCGTGCAAGTTCAATTCATGGCACTCGGCATTTGACCTTCTTTTGTTTCGTAATGCATCAGCGAAACGTATCACCAAGGTAAGTATTCTTGTAATACGATTTATGTTGCTATGCCGCTCAAGTAAATTAATTCATTTTTGATCGATGTGGGTTCCGTACTATTAGTCGAGTAACAGTTTTTTAGGAAGCCCTCTTTTGTGCTATAACTTTCTTTAGAGAGAAGGGCTTGTGTTTCTTGCTCCTTAAGCCATCCAGGGCCTACCCACCACAGAGAAAGGTTGACCAATTTGGTTGGTATGAGTCCTCTTGTGGCGCAGTCGGCAGGGTTTTCGTTTGTCTTCACGTAACCCCAGTTCATCGCAGGCACGATGTTTAATATTTGTGCGGTTCTATTAGTTACATACTTCTCGTATTTAGTTTGACTTCCCTGAAGCCATGCTAGAACAACTTTAGAGTCGGTCCAGCAGGTAATCCTTAGATCGTAATCTTCAAAGATTTTTGTTATCCTTTGTAGGAGTTTCGCTAGCAAAACTGCGGCGCATAATTCCAACCTCGGTATTGTAGTTTTCTTCTTAATTGGTGCTACCTTAGTTTTTGCCGCGAGTAGTGTTGTTTCATAAGCGCCACTGGGTGACATGGATCGGCTGTAGATAACGCATGCGTAGGCTTTCTCGCTCGCGTCACAGAAGGCTTGCAATTCGAACTTATAAGTTTTATGTTTGGCAGGTCGGATTTCATTTGCCTCCATTCCTTTTCTATGGAATCCGGTACATTTTCGTCCCAACCAATGTTTTGGCAGTTCGTGATACACCCTAAAATAAATGAAAATAAATGAAAAATAATAAGTTAAAAATAACCTTTGTCTCTATGTAGAGTCAGTCTCTACCAACTTAATCTAGTGGAGTTCTTATAAATTTTACAATATAGTCACTACAGACTCGTTCCCCAGGAAAAACTGCTACAGGGTCCCCAATTCCCGGTTTATGTCAGACAAAACCTTTATTCTCTATGTAAAGACATTTTTTAAGTACCAGCCAGTCGGAAAACAGTCGACGGAAAATTTTCCGAGTCAAAACAACCAATTGTAGAGTGATTTTTGGAAGGACTCTACATAGAGTCGTTCTGTCTAGTTCAGTAGATAGCCCCCACCGAGCCCCCTCAAATGAACCCAAACTCGGTACAATTACACCAAGGGGTTCCGGAGATAACCCAACTTGAAATTTATTGGTTTTTACACTAAATAAAAAACCCAAGTGGTTAAAAGAGGATATCTCCGGATCCACTCCAGTTCAAAAACCCCGGTGTTTGGGCTTTCCGAAGTCTGCTCGGTGAGACCGATCCACCGAAACGGTTTTCAGCCTGAAAAATCTTGGCGCGCTGAAAACGCCTGAAACTAAATTAGGTCTGTGCTTCAAGTCCTACTGATATAAACAGAGAAAACCCCAGCCCTCTACGACTCTCCGTTGGGAAGCTATGGTCTTTTTAAGTTTTCGCAAAATGGCCGCGGTGCTGTCAAAGTTGGTTTTTGACAGTCAATATCTCCCCTCTGGAAAGCCGTAGACCCCCCGAGTTTGGGCTCTCCCAACTCGGCTTGAGCTCCGCTGTCCGCCGAAACCACTTTCAGGGTCCTGAAATTTTTCAACCCCAAACCGCCTGAAATCGTGGGGTGGAAGGGACACTATGCCCTTGAGCATAAAACCAAAAACCGCAATCTCCCACGACCTCTGGTTCAGGAGTTATGGCGGTTTGAAGTTAAACAAGATGGCCGCCGAGCTGTCAAAGGTCGACTAAAAATGTCCGTAACTTCGGAACCCCTCGTCGCAAATGGACGGGGTTTTGGATGTACAGCTCGGCGTTACTTCAGGTGTCTCCTGAAAGCAATTTCAGCGACAAAAACTTGGGACGTCTGAAACAGGCTGAAAACCTGAAAAACTTAATAATAACAATAGTCTTAAGGCCGTAGTGAAAAATCGGGTTCAATTGGGCCAGCAGTTCCCGAGATATCTTAATTTGAAAATTAAAACCTAAAAACCCAGATGGCTCAGATTTTCCAAAAACGCCAAATTGGGAGCAATGGGGCCCGTGTTTGGGCTTGAGGAGGTCAGGATGGGTGTATTGGACCCTATCCTGGCGTTAAATTTTTGAATTTACTATTTATTTACGAATTATGACCAAAAAACATTAAAAAATCGATATCTCTGGAACCTTTCGTCACAAAATTATAGAAAAAATATGCTAAAATATCTTAAATATAGGGCTACAATAAACAATAATAAAATATTTTGAAATCCAAAAACTAAGTCAAATTTTTTCAAAAATATGGTTTTTCAGCAATTTACTCTACAATTTAAAAACTAGCCAACCTAAAAATCTAAAACTTAAAATCTCTATTGAGCCGATGAGCGCGCAGCAGGCTGCAGTTGAAGATTTTCAAAATTTTGATTTGGGCCGAAGATAAACTGGTCCAAATTTTCCAATTTCTAACTGCTCTCAAAAATCGGGTATGGTAATAAAATCAAAAATTTTTACAGTTACCTTCTAAACCATGAATGCAGATGTCGGCTGCAAAATTTCAGGCGTCTGGCTCTGCGTCTTCAGTGTTTTCAGCACCACGTGGTTTTGATGTTTCCTGAATAACTCCTGGAACTTTCAGTTTTCGGAGTTTCTGGGTGGTCGAGGAGATGTGCGCAGGCAATCCCCACCTTTTCCTTCAATAAAAAAAGGGGGGTCGTCGATCTGGTTTCGGCAGTGTGTGCAGTCGAAGTTTTTTCTTAACTATTTAACCTCAAAATAATAAGGTTTTACAGCTATAGCTGTCACTGCACTGAAATCCGGGTAAAAACTTTCACTTGGGCTTGTAGCCAGCACTTAGCCCCACACTTGGACACCAAATTTGTCGAAATCGGACAACTTTTTACCACTTTTTCGAATTTTTATAGCCGGAGACGAGTAAAAAAACGTGGCGTTCACGGCGGTGGTTGGAGCCAGACTGGGTTAGGTTAGGTTAGGTTAGGTTGGGGCGGATCTGGGGCGGATCTGTATTTATGCTTTCGCGGTTGCACAACGACAAGCTTTGCACATGCTTTGCTTGGTAGCATAGATGCAGGTCTACCTTACTGCCTCCCTCAGAGGCGGTACGGTGGCGGGGTCTTGAGGGGGAGCGCTACGGTCGTGTAGATCCTCAAGGCAAGTCTGGTGTGTTACCTTCACGTGGTTGCCGCCCTGTTCTTGGTCTAATTCCATAAGAAATAGACGCAACAAAAAACCACCAGGCGCTTTCTGGGGAGGGGCGCGCCGCACGTCGTGTGATGACTCATGCGATGTGCGGTGTGCGTTCCCCTGCGTGCCCTCTGAGCAGCGGGCATAGCGGAGGGCACAGCAGGGGAGTGCCGCGGGGGACTGGGCCTCCCGCTTCCCGGCGTGGTCGAGGCCATGCTGGGGAGTGTGGAGAGGAGGCCTGGTCAGCGGAGCGCGCGCGGGAGGTCCCTCTCGTTGCGCCGCTCCGCTAGCGGAGAGGGGGGGAAGGGGCGTTTGCCCTCCCCCCTCACGGTGACGGGCGGGCGACAGGCACGGAGGTGCCTCCGCCCGCATTGCACCCGTCACCTTGCGGGCGACTGGGCCTCACGCTTCCCGGCGTGCGTGCGTGAACACCGTGCTGGGGGGCCGAGAGGCCTGGTCAGCGGTTGCCTCCTTCTGCGATTTCGCAGAAGGAGGAGGCGGAGCGCCAGCGGGAGTTTACTCTCGCTGCGCTGCTCTGCGGGCGGGGGGGGGGAAGGGGCGTTTGCCCTCCCTCCTCACGGTGACGGGCGGGCGACAGGCGCGGGGGTGCCTCCGCCCGCATTGCACCCGTCACCTCCGTCGGTCATTCCCGAACCCCCCCCTCCACGTCCGTGCCGTGAGGACAAGAGGGGGGGTCAGCCTTGTGTGTTCGTCGGCGGGGGACTGGAAGTAAAGGCTGTGCCGGTTTCCCAGTCCCCCTCCACTATGACGAAGCGGGAATGCGCTGGGTCGTTTTAGTGGGTATACCGTGGTGTTTGGCCGCCCGGGGAGTCCCACATACCCCTCCCATCCCCCGACGGGAGGGTATGCGTAATGCATTTTTTCCCAGCGTCAAAAAAAAAAAAAAAAAAAAAAAAAAGGTTAGGTTAGGTTAGGTTAGGTTACGGAGGACCTGGGGCGGATCTGTATTTATGCTTTCGCGGTTGCACAACGACAAGCTTTGCACATGCTTTGCTTGGTAGCATAGATGCAGGTCTACCTTACTGCCTCCCTCAGAGGCGGTAGGGTGGCGGGGTCTTGAGGGGGAGCGCTACGGTCGTGTAGATCCTCAAGGCAAGTCTGGTGTGTTACCTTCACGTGGTTGCCGCCCTGTTCTTGGTCTAATTCCATAAGAAATAGACGCAACAAAAAACCACCAGGCGCTTTCTGGGGAGGGGCGCGCCGCACGTCGTGTGATGACTCATGCGATGTGCGGTGTGCGTTCCCCTGCGTGCCCTCTGAGCAGCGGGCATAGCGGAGGGCACAGCAGGGGAGTGCCGCGGGGGACTGGGCCTCCCGCTTCCCGGCGTGGTCGAGGCCATGCTGGGGAGTGTGGAGAGGAGGCCTGGTCAGCGGAGCGCGCGCGGGAGGTCCCTCTCGTTGCGCCGCTCCGCTAGCGGAGAGGGGGGGAAGGGGCGTTTGCCCTCCCCCCTCACGGTGACGGGCGGGCGACAGGCACGGAGGTGCCTCCGCCCGCATTGCACCCGTCACCTTGCGGGCGACTGGGCCTCACGCTTCCCGGCGTGCGTGCGTGAACACCGTGCTGGGGGGCCGAGAGGCCTGGTCAGCGGTTGCCTCCTTCTGCGATTTCGCAGAAGGAGGAGGCGGAGCGCCAGCGGGAGTTTACTCTCGCTGCGCTGCTCTGCGGGCGGGGGGGGGGAAGGGGCGTTTGCCCTCCCTCCTCACGGTGACGGGCGGGCGACAGGCGCGGGGGTGCCTCCGCCCGCATTGCACCCGTCACCTCCGTCGGTCATTCCCGAACCCCCCCCTCCACGTCCGTGCCGTGAGGACAAGAGGGGGGGTCAGCCTTGTGTGTTCGTCGGCGGGGGACTGGAAGTAAAGGCTGTGCCGGTTTCCCAGTCCCCCTCCACTATGACGAAGCGGGAATGCGCTGGGTCGTTTTAGTGGGTATACCGTGGTGTTTGGCCGCCCGGGGAGTCCCACATACCCCTCCCATCCCCCGACGGGAGGGTATGCGTAATGCATTTTTTCCCAGCGTCAAAAAAAAAAAAAAAAAAAAAAAAAAGGTTAGGTTAGGTTAGGTTAGGTTACGGAGGACCTGGGGCGGATCTGTATTTATGCTTTCGCGGTTGCACAACGACAAGCTTTGCACATGCTTTGCTTGGTAGCATAGATGCAGGTCTACCTTACTGCCTCCCTCAGAGGCGGTAGGGTGGCGGGGTCTTGAGGGGGAGCGCTACGGTCGTGTAGATCCTCAAGGCAAGTCTGGTGTGTTACCTTCACGTGGTTGCCGCCCTGTTCTTGGTCTAATTCCATAAGAAATAGACGCAACAAACAACCACCAGGCGCTTTCTGGGGAGGGGCGCACCGCACGTCGTGTGATGACTCATGCGATGTGCGGTGTGCGTTCCCCTGCGTGCCCTTTGAGCAGCGGGCATAGCGGAGGGCACAGCAGGGGAGTGCCGCGGGGGACTGGGCCTCCCGCTTCCCGGCGTGGTCGAGGCCATGCTGGGGAGTGTGGAGAGGAGGCCTGGTCAGCGGAGCGCGCGCGTGAGGACCCTCCCGCTGCGCCGCTCCGCTAGCGGAGAGGGGGGGAAGGGGCGTTTGCCCTCCCCCCTCACGGTGACGGGCGGGCGACAGGCACGGAGGTGCCTTCGCTCGCATTGCACCCGTCACCTCGCGGGCGACTGGGCCTCCCGCTTCCCGGCGTGCGTGCCACGGAACACCATGCTGGGGAGCGAGGAGGCCTGGTCAGCGGTTGCCTCCTTCTGCGATTTCGCAGAAGGAGGAGGCGGAGCGCCAGCGGGAGTTTACTCTCGCTGCGCTGCTCTGCGGGCAGGGGGGGGGGGGGAAGGGGCGCTTGCCCTCCCTCCTCACGGTGACGGGCGGGCGACAGGCGCGGGGGTGCCTCCGCCCGCATTGCACCCGTCACCTCCGTCGGTCATTCCCGAACCCCCCCTCCACGTCCGTGCCGTGAGGACAAGAGGGGGGTCCGCCTTGTGTGTTCGTCGGCGGGGGACTGGAAGTAAAGGCTGTACCGGTTTCCCAGTCCCCCTCCACTATGACGAAGCGGGAATGCGCTGGGTCGTTTTAGTGGGTATACCGTGGTGTTTGGCCGCCCGGGGAGTCCCACATACCCCTCCCATCCCCCGCGGGAGGGTATGCGTAATGCATTTTTTCCCAGCGTCAAAAAAAAAAAAAAAAAAAAAAAAAAAAAAAAGGTTACGGAGGACCTCGCCAG
This sequence comes from Lycophotia porphyrea, assembly GCA_950005105.1. Classification (NCBI taxonomy): domain Eukaryota; kingdom Metazoa; phylum Arthropoda; class Insecta; order Lepidoptera; family Noctuidae; genus Lycophotia; species Lycophotia porphyrea. The sequence goes on from OX465386.1 coordinate 20,796,263, forward strand.
CGCCGCCTTTGGCCGCCGGACATTGGATGCGCTCGGCCACGACTGCGGCGCGGCGGAGGACACGGCGCAGCACACCCTCGAGGAGTGCCCGGCGTGGTCCGAGCTGCGCCGCGGTCTCACCGCGGTGGTCGGACCGGACCTCTCGCTTCCCGGCGTGGTTAACGCCATGCTGGGGAGCGAGGAGGCCTGGTCGGCAGTAGCCTCCTTCTGCGAGGACGTACTCTTGCAGAAGGAGGAGGCGGAGCGGGCGCGGGAGGACGACCCTCTCGCTGCGCCGCTCCGCAGACGGAGAAGGGGGAGAAGGCGTCGTGCCCTCCCTCCTCATGGTGACGGGCGGGCGGCAGGCACGGGGGTGCCTCCGCCCGCATTGCAGCCGTCACCACCGTCGGTCATTCCCGACCCCTCACACCCTCTTGCCTTGCAATCGTCGGCGGGGGACTGGAAGTAAAGGCTGTGCCGGTTTCCCAGTCCCCCTCCACTCTGACGAAGCGGGAATGCGCTGAGTCGTTTTAGTGGGTATACCGGGTTCGCCCGGGGAGTCCCACATACCCCTCCCGTCCCCCGACGGGAGGGTATGCGTAATGCATTTTTCCCAGCGTCAAAAAAAAAAAAAAAAAAAAAAAAAAAAAAAAAAAAAAAAAAAGGTTAGGTTAGGTTAGGTTAGGTTACGGAGGACCTACCCTGCGGATTTGGAGGGAGAGGTTGGAGACGCCCACTGCAGGTCACTGGACCGTGGGGGCTATCCAGCCGATCCTGGACGAGTGGGTACGGAGGCGACACGGGACGTTGTCCTTCCGTCTGGTGCAGGTATTGTCAGGGCATGGCTGCTTTGGCAAATACCTGCACAAAGTGGCTAGACGGGAGGCGACTCCCGTGTGTCACCATTGCGACTGCAGCGAGGACACGGCGCTTCACACCCTCGAGCATTGTCCTGCTTGGGAAGTGCAGCGCCGTGCTCTCGCAGCAGCAATCGGGGCAGACCTCTCCTTGCCAACTGTGGCCAAGGCCATGGTCGACGGCAGGGAGGCATGGGATGCGGTGGCATCCTTCTGTGAGGACGTCATTTCGCAGAAGGAGGCGGCGGAGCGCGTCAGGGAGGAAGACTCCCTCGCTGACGCGATTCGCCGCAGGAGGACAGGGCGGCGGAGGAGGCGCCATGGCGACCTGATGCCGCCGTAGGAGGTGCCAGCGGGCGATAGATCGGGGAATCTATCGTCGTCGCTTTGCACGGCCCTCACGAGTGGTGGCGATGTCTCAGGTGAGCCCGGACATCGCCAAAGGAGTTTGGTGCCCAGAGGCGGGCTGCGCTGGATGGGTCGCGAACGTCATGCGTAGCAGTTCTCGTGGCCCATCCACAAAGGCGAAAGTAGGCTCACGGCGGTGTTTTTTAGTGGGTGCAAGCCCCACATAACCAAACCATCTCCCCGGACGGTGCGGTATGCGTTAGGCATTTTTCAACGCTTAAAAAAAAAAAAAAAAAAGGTTACGGAGGACCTGGGGCGGATCTGTATTTATGCTTTCGCGGTTGCACAACGACAAGCTTTGCACATGCTTTGCTTGGTAGCATAGATGCAGGTCTACCTTACTGCCTCCCTCAGAGGCGGTAGGGTGGCGGGGTCTTGAGGGGGAGCGCTACGGTCGTGTAGATCCTCAAGGCAAGTCTGGTGTGTTACCTTCACGTGGTTGCCACCCTGTTCTTGGTCTAATTCCATAAGAAATAGACGCAACAAACAACCACCAGGCGCTTTCTGGGGAGGGGCGCACCGCACGTCGTGTGATGACTCATGCGATGTGCGGTGTGCGTTCCCCTGCGTGCCCTCTGAGCAGCGGGCATAGCGGAGGGCACAGCAGGGGAGTGCCGCGGGGGACTGGGCCTCCCGCTTCCCGGCGTGGTCGAGGCCATGCTGGGGAGTGTGGAGAGGAGGCCTGGTCAGCGGAGCGCGCGCGGGAGGACCCTCCCGCTGCACCGCTCCGCTAGCGGAGAGGGGGGGAAGGGGCGTTTGCCCTCCCCCCTCACGGTGACGGGCGGGCGACAGGCACGGAGGTGCCTTCGCTCGCATTGCACCCGTCACCTCGCGGGCGACTGGGCCTCCCGCTTCCCGGCGTGCGTGCCGCGGAACACCATGCTGGGGAGCGAGGAGGCCTGGTCAGCGGTTGCCTCCTTCTGCGATTTCGCAGAAGGAGGAGGCGGAGCGCCAGCGGGAGTTTACTCTCGCTGCGCTGCTCTGCTTAAGGGGCGTTTGCCCTCCCTCCTCACGGTGACGGGCGGGCGACAGGCGCGGGGGTGCCTCCGCCCGCATTGCACCCGTCACCTCCGTCGGTCATTCCCGAACCCCCCCCTCCACGTCCGTGCCGTGAGGACAAGAGGGGGGGTCAGCCTTGTGTGTTCGTCGGCGGGGGACTGGAAGTATAGGCTGTGCCGGTTTCCCAGTCCCCCTCCACTATGACGAAGCGGGAATGCGCTGGGTCGTTTTAGTGGGTATACCGTGGTGTTTGGCCGCCCGGGGAGTCCCACATACCCCTCCCATCCCCCGACGGGAGGGTATGCGTAATGCATTTTTTCCCAGCGTCAAAAAAAAAAAAAAAAAAAAAAAAAAGGTTACGGAGGACCTGGGGCGGATCTGTTTTTATGCTTTCGCGGTTGCACAACGACAAGCTTTGCACATGCTTTGCTTGGTAGCATAGATGCAGGTCTACCTTACTGCCTCCCTCAGAGGCGGTAGGGTGGCGGGGTCTTGAGGGGGAGCGCTACGGTCGTGTAGATCCTCAAGGCAAGTCTGGTGTGTTACCTTCACGTGGTTGCCGCCCTGTTCTTGGTCTAATTCCATAAGAAATAGACGCAACAAACAACCACCAGGCGCTTTCTGGGGAGGGGCGCACCGCACGTCGTGTGATGACTCATGCGATGTGCGGTGTGCGTTCCCCTGCGTGCCCTTTGAGCAGCGGGCATAGCGGAGGGCACAGCAGGGGAGTGCCGCGGGGGACTGGGCCTCCCGCTTCCCGGCGTGGTCGAGGCCATGCTGGGGAGTGTGGAGAGGAGGCCTGGTCAGCGGAGCGCGCGCGTGAGGACCCTCCCGCTGCGCCGCTCCGCTAGCGGAGAGGGGGGGAAGGGGCGTTTGCCCTCCCCCCTCACGGTGACGGGCGGGCGACAGGCACGGAGGTGCCTTCGCTCGCATTGCACCCGTCACCTCGCGGGCGACTGGGCCTCCCGCTTCCCGGCGTGCGTGCCACGGAACACCATGCTGGGGAGCGAGGAGGCCTGGTCAGCGGTTGCCTCCTTCTGCGATTTCGCAGAAGGAGGAGGCGGAGCGCCAGCGGGAGTTTACTCTCGCTGCGCTGCTCTGCGGGCGGGGGGGGGGGGGGGAAGGGGCGCTTGCCCTCCCTCCTCACGGTGACGGGCGGGCGACAGGCGCGGGGGTGCCTCCGCCCGCATTGCACCCGTCACCTCCGTCGGTCATTCCCGAACCCCCCCTCCACGTCCGTGCCGTGAGGACAAGAGGGGGGTCCGCCTTGTGTGTTCGTCGGCGGGGGACTGGAAGTAAAGGCTGTGCCGGTTTCCCAGTCCCCCTCCACTATGACGAAGCGGGAATGCGCTGGGTCGTTTTAGTGGGTATACCGTGGTGTTTGGCCGCCCGGGGAGTCCCACATACCCCTCCCATCCCCCGCGGGAGGGTATGCGTAATGCATTTTTACCCAGCGTCAAAAAAAAAAAAAAAAAATAATAAAAAAAAAAGGTTACGGAGGACCTCGCCAGCGCCGCCTTTGGCCGCCGGACATTGGATGCGCTCGGCCACGACTGCGGCGCGGCGGAGGACACGGCGCAGCACACCCTCGAGGAGTGCCCGGCGTGGTCCGAGCTGCGCCGCGGTCTCACCGCGGTGGTCGGACCGGACCTCTCGCTTCCCGGCGTGGTTAACGCCATGCTGGGGAGCGAGGAGGCCTGGTCGGCAGTAGCCTCCTTCTGCGAGGACGTACTCTTGCAGAAGGAGGAGGCGGAGCGGGCGCGGGAGGACGACCCTCTCGCTGCGCCGCTCCGCAGACGGAGAAGGGGGAGAAGGCGTCGTGCCCTCCCTCCTCATGGTGACGGGCGGGCGGCAGGCACGGGGGTGCCTCCGCCCGCATTGCAGCCGTCACCACCGTCGGTCATTCCCGACCCCTCACACCCTCTTGCCTTGCAATCGTCGGCGGGGGACTGGAAGTAAAGGCTGTGCCGGTTTCCCAGTCCCCCTCCACTCTGACGAAGCGGGAATGCGCTGAGTCGTTTTAGTGGGTATACCGGGTTCGCCCGGGGAGTCCCACATACCCCTCCCGTCCCCCGACGGGAGGGTATGCGTAATGCATTTTTTCCCAGCGTCAAAAAAAAAAAAAAAAAAAAAAAAAAAAAAAAAAAAAAAAAAAAAGGTTAGGTTAGGTTAGGTTAGGTTACGGAGGACCTGGGGCGGATCTGTATTTATGCTTTCGCGGTTGCACAACGACAAGCTTTGCACATGCTTTGCTTGGTAGCATAGATGCAGGTCTACCTTACTGCCTCCCTCAGAGGCGGTAGGGTGGCGGGGTCTTGAGGGGGAGCGCTACGGTCGTGTAGATCCTCAAGGCAAGTCTGGTGTGTTACCTTCACGTGGTTGCCGCCCTGTTCTTGGTCTAATTCCATAAGAAATAGACGCAACAAACAACCACCAGGCGCTTTCTGGGGAGGGGCGCACCGCACGTCGTGTGATGACTCATGCGATGTGCGGTGTGCGTTCCCCTGCGTGCCCTCTGAGCAGCGGGCATAGCGGAGGGCACAGCAGGGGAGTGCCGCGGGGGACTGGGCCTCCCGCTTCCCGGCGTGGTCGAGGCCATGCTGGGGAGTGTGGAGAGGAGGCCTGGTCAGCGGAGCGCGCGCGGGAGGGTTGGGGGACCACCCCACAGAGCTTGCGTCCACGTCGCGTCCCCTGGAAACAGCCCAGTTCTGACCACCGTAACGGAGTGGCAGACTGGGACTGGCCAAAGTGCTCTGTGCTCTCGTAGCTATTTTATTTGCCTTGTTGCTTCTTTCGAGTTTGCGGGATTTTATTTTATTTTAGGCAATGCCTAAACCTTCGCGGGACGCCTCCGGGCGGTTCAAAAAAGGCCCTTCTCAGGGCCAACCCAAAGGCCCTTCTCAGGGCCAACAAAATGGCCCTTCTCAGGGCCACTCCGACGCTTCGGCGTCAGAGGCTAGCCGCGCGCCGTCTGCGGTTAGCTTCTTCGGAAGGGCGGACGAGTCGTCAGACTCCGACGACACATTCGTCAGTGTGTCGGACGCCGCCGATGCGCAGTCGCGTAAGCGGGCCTTCCGAAAGGATGGGTCCGAGGGCTCATCGGGGTCGGGGTCGGCGCGGTGGTCGAAGGCAAAAAAGCCAACGACAGCTGCGGACACCCACGTCGTTGGGCTAGCGGATGCCCAGCGCCAGCTAGACCTGGCCCGGAAGGCGCAACTCCAGCAAGAGCTGGAGGAGCGGGTGGCCGCTAAGGAGAAGCGGGCGCAGGCTGCCCGGGCAAAGTCCGGGTACGGTGCGTCCCGCGTTGTGTACGCGGACCAGTCTCTGGAGGAGCTCCAGAGGATGGCGGAGGAGGACGAGGAGGAGATCGTGGAGGTCGCCTCTAAGTCCTCCAACCTAAAGGGCACCATTCAAAAGGCCCTAAAGTGCAGGGCCGCGAGCCTGCGTGGTGTCGTTGCTGAGTTGGTCCAGCGGACGACCAGCGACGAGACGCGGCAACTGCAGGCGAGGGTGGATCGCCTGCAGTCGGAGGTCAGCCAGCTTCATCAGAAGCTGGCTGAAGCCACGGCCCGGCCAGTGCAGGCCGAGGCAGGCCCTGTGGCAGAGGGCCCTGTCTCGGCCCAGCCACAACGGGCCAAGGCGAGCCCGGCGGCAGAAGGCCCCTCCTCCAACCTTGAGGATGTCATCCGCAAGGTAATATTGGAGGAGAGGGCCTTCACAAGAGCCTGCCTAGCAGGGATCGAGGACCGGCTCCTGCCGGAGAAGCGCCTCCGACCGCCGCTTGCGGCGGATAAGAGGCGGTCTGAGCCGGAGCCGTCGTCCTCCCAGGCGGATGTAAGGCGGTCTGAGCCGGGGCCGTCCTCCCAGGAGGAAGACGCCCTTCTTCCAGCCACCACCCCGTCCAACCAGCCAGGGTGGACGGAAGTGGTCCGTAGGGGGAAGGGCAAGGCCAAAAAGGGACTGGAAGTAAAGGCTGTGCCGGTTTCCCAGTCCCCCTCCACTATGACGAAGCGGGAATGCGCTGGGTCGTTTTAGTGGGTATACCGTGGTGTTTGGCCGCCCGGGGAGTCCCACATACCCCTCCCATCCCCCGACGGGAGGGTATGCGTAATGCATTTTTTCCCAGCGTCAAAAAAAAAAAAAAAAAAAAAAAAAAAAAAAAAAAAAAAAAAAAAAGGTTAGGTTGGGGCTTGGAGCGGATCTGTATTTATGCTTTCGCGGTTGCACAACGACAAGCTTTGCACATGCTTTGCTTGGTAGCATAGATGGAGGTCTACCTTACTGCCTCCCTCAGAGGCGGTAGGGTGGCGGGGTCTTGAGGGGGAGCGCTACGGTCGTGTAGATCCTCAAGGCAAGTCTAGTGTGTTCACCTTCACGTGGTTGCCGCCCTGTTCTTGGTCTAATTCCATAAGAAATAGACGCAACAAAAACCACCAGGCGCTTTCTGGGGAGGGGCGCACCGCACGTCGTGTGATGACTCATGCGATGTGCGGTGTGCGTTCCCCTGCGTGCCCTCTGAGCAGCGGGCATAGCAGAGGGCACAGCAGGGGAGTGCCGCGGGGGACTGGGCCTCCCGCTTCCCGGCGTGGTCGAGGCCATGCTGGGGAGTGTGGAGAGGAGGCCTGGTCAGCGGAGCGCGCGCGGGAGGTCCCTCTCGTTGCGCCGCTCCGCTAGCGGAGAGGGGGGGAAGGGGCATTTGCCCTCCCTCCTCACGGTGACGGGCGGGCGACAGGCGCGGGGGTGCCTCCGCCCGCATTGCACCCGTCACCTCCGTCGGTCATTCCCGAACCCCCCCCTCCACGTCCGTGCCGTGAGGACAAGAGGGAGGTCAGCCTTGTGTGTTCGTCGGCGGGGGACTGGAAGTAAAGGCTGTGCCGGTTTCCCAGTCCCCCTCCACTATGACGAAGCGGGAATGCGCTGGGTCGTTTTAGTGGGTATACCGTGGTGTTTGGCCACCCGGGGAGTCCCACATACCCCTCCCATCCCCCGACGGGAGGGTATGCGTAATGCATTTTTTCCCAGCGTCAACAAAAAAAAAAAAAAAAAAAAGGTTAGGTTGGGGCGGATCTGTATTTATGCTTTCGCGGTTGCACAACGACAAGCTTTGCACATGCTTTGCTTGGTAGCATAGATGCAGGTCTACCTTACTGCTTCCCTCAGAGGCGGTAGGGTGGCGGGGTCTTGAGGGGGAGCGCTACGGTCGTGTAGATCCTCAAGGCAAGTCTGGTGTGTTACCTTCACGTGGTTGCCGCCCTGTTCTTGGTCTAATTCCATATGAAATAGACGCAACAAAAAACCACCAGGCGCTTTCTGGGGAGGGGCGCACCGCACGTCGTGTGATGACTCATGCGATGTGCGGTGTGCGTTCCCCTGCGTGCCCTCTGAGCAGCGGGCATAGCGGAGGGCACAGCAGGGGAGTGCCGCGGGGGGCTGGGCCTCCCGCTTCCCGGCGTGGTCGAGGCCATGCTGGGGAGTGTGGAGGGGAGGCCTGGTCAGCGGAGCGCGCGCGGGAGGACCCTCCCGCTGCGCCGCTCCGCTAGCGGAGAGGGGGGGAAGGGGCGTTTGCCCTCCCTCCTCACGGTGACGGGCGGGCGACAGGCACGGAGGTGCCTCCGCCCGCATTGCACCCGTCACCTCGCGGGCGACTGGGCCTCACGCTTCCCGGCGTGCGTGCGTGAACACCGTGCTGGGGGGCGAGAGGCCTGGTCAGCGGTTGCCTCCTTCTGCGATTTCGCAGAAGGAGGAGGCGGAGCGCCAGCGGGAGTTTACTCTCGCTGCGCTGCTCTGCGGGCGGGGGGGGGGAAGGGGCGTTTGCCCTCCCTCCTCACGGTGACGGGCGGGCGACAGGCGCGGGGGTGCCTACGCCCGCATTGCACCCGTCACTTCCGTCGGTCATTCCCGAACCCCCCCTCCACGTCCGTGCCGTGAGGACAAGAGGGGGGTCCGCCTTGTGTGTTCTTCGGCGGGGGACTGGAAGTAAAGGCTGTGCCGGTTTCCCAGTCCCCCTCCACTATGACGAAGCGGGAATGCGCTGGGTCGTTTTAGTGGGTATACCGTGGTGTTTGGCCGCCCGGGGAGTCCCACATACCCCTCCCATCCCCCGACGGGAGGGTATGCGTAATGCATTTTTTCCCAGCGTCAAAAAAAAAAAAAAAAGGTTAGGTTAGGTTTTTTTTTTTTTTTTTTTGTTTCGGCAGGAGTGGGAAATCCCCACGGACACCTCGACTGCCTCGCTGATTGTGAGACAGTCGAGGTAGTGCCGGACTCGAACCGGCTAAAAACCACTCCTGCCTTGCCAGTGTCCCTCTAACATAAATCAGAGCCCTTTACGTCTGATATTTTGGCTTGACTACGTTTCTTGGTGGCCGGATAGACCACTTTTGTACGTTTTTATTTTGCGTTTGTCTATTAATGCTATTAAAACCCGCTACATTTCACTATTTCTTATTTATTTATTACAATTTTATTTTATTTATAATTCACTAGTATTCATTTTAATGTCATCCCTTATTTATTTTTATAACTTCCATGAAAACCCTAAATTTAATCTACAATATTATTACTTACTTTATTTTGATTTCTAAATCTTTCATTTATATTTGTTCTTTTATATATGACTGATACTTCATCTATATACTCAATATATACTTACATATCATTTTATCTACTAACTTATTTAATTTATCAGCAATTGTTCTATATATTTTACGATTTTTAAGACTTGTTTTTAATTTGTTTTCAGGCAAATTTGAGAAGTTTTTTGGTCTATATTTGACACAGCGTGACGGTACCACTAGGGCTGATCCCTGGATCAACTTAACTTGGGCCACCTTCTCATGAAGCTGACTCCAGTTACCACTTATCATATAGCCAACCCTAGTGGTTCGTTTGATTCGTCTGCAGTTTGGCTGTGTCAAATAAGTCCTCGGTCTGTACTTGGAAGTGGGCGCACCCGCAACATTAGCAATAAGCAATTGCTGCTCTCGCGAATGCGTCCCACTTCCTACGTACTGGGCATTCACTACGGAATGCATTGTGCGAGTTGTCCCCCAGCTTGGCTCTGGTGGTTAGGTTAGGTTAGGTTAGGTTAGGTTTTTTTTTTTTTTTTTTTTTTTTGTTTTGGCAGGAGTGGGAAATCCCCACGGACACCTCGACTGCCTCGCTGATTGTGAGACAGTCGAGGTAGTGCCGGACTCGAACCGGCTAAAACCACACTCCTGCCCCGCCAGTGTCCCTCTGACATGATCAGAGACCTTGTTTGCGTTATATAAAAACTTGTTATACGACTGATTGGTAGGAGGCCGAAGAGACCACACTCTATGATCTGGTCTTACTTTTTTTTTTTCATTTCCTTTAACGATTCTTATAATTTACTATTTATGTTTTACTTTTAATTTTATACTATTTATGTTTTACTTTTAATTTTATACTCTAATTTAATTACTATCTACATTCCTAAATATTTACTATTTTAACTATGTTTAATATAATTATGTCACGACTTTATGCCCTTCGAAAGTTACTGCTCTTTTAAATTTACTTTTGTATTTACGACGACTTTTGTATTATTTTTTGCTTGGATGAGTGATATTTGCGGTATATACTTAATATATAAGTCCATATCATATTACTAAAAAAGACAGCAGAATTTGGCTCCAGATTCGACACAACTTGAAGATTCCACTAGAGTTGGCTTACGGTCCAGCATAATTCTAGCCACTTTCTCAGGAAAGTGACTCCAATTGACATTCCCCATTAAGCCAACCCCAGTGGTTCGCTTAATGCGTCTACTATCCAGCTGTGTCGAATTGGTTATTTCAGTGTTCTTTGAAGTGGGCGCATTGACGACTTTAGCAATAGGCTATCATTGCTCTCGCAAATGCGTCCCACTTCTTACGCACCGGGCAATCGTTGCTGAATGCATTGTGCTGGTGCTCCCCAAGTTTGGCTCTGGTGCAGTTTATGCACGCCGCTGCTTCGCCGATCCGGTTACCAGGGCAGTCCACCCTGTGGTGTGGACCGCCGCAGTGGCTGCACAGATCGGCTGGCTCCGCGCACAGGCGTTTGCCGTGCCCGTATGCCAGGCAACGGGTGCACTGCACCAGAGGCGTCTGGTCTTCGACGCGCACTCTCTGGAGGTCAATCCGAAGCTTGCCTCCTTCAAGTGCCCTCCTCCAGATTGCTGGGGTGACACTCAGCACAATGCTATTCACGTGCGGATTTCGCGACTTTTTCCGATATTTGACAGACATTTTATGTTCCTCGTCCCCGAGGCCGTGAAAGATCTCCCGGTTCTGGTTCTTAAGGGCTCTCAGCACTTCCTCGTCGGTGTGTACTGTCAGCACGTCCCTAAGAACCAGTAGCGGGTCCCGATTCTGCACCGCCTCGACGACGAGGTTCTCTCCGGCCTTCTCCAACCGCGCTTTAAGTTTCGCCCTCTCCTCTTTTGTTGCGCACCCCATGATGACCTTCTGGTCTTTGGCCTTTCTCACCCGTTCTACGCGCACCCAGCCCTCCTTCGCATCCACCGCTTTCCGCACTCTTTCGAGTATTTCGGCCCCGGTGTCCATCTCCTGTGTTGAGGAGACAATCACCGAGTGTAGCGTCGTTCGCTCCAGGGCCTGTGCCCCAGTGTGGCTATTGACGGCTGCTACACCCGCGTAGGTTGTCTCCCCCACAATTTCTTTGCTGGCCAGACTGTCTCGGAGTCTATCGAGTTTCTCGGAGTTATCCTTTAACTCCGAGATGTGCTCTTTTAGGGTATTCAGGAGCTCAGTCTGGCCAGCAAGAACCTCGATGGAGGTGGGTTGGGGACCAGGGTCAGCAGTGGGCGCGGGTACCGGAGCGTCTACTGGTGCGGCAGGGGCCTTGTCTCGCTCCGACTCCTTCACCAGCTCAAAAAGTCTGTTTATGGCCTCAAGTACCGCGGTCTTAATGTCCGTCTTAAGGTTGCGAGAGTTGCCCAAGTTAAGCTTTGCTTTGCTTAGGCAAGCTCTCGCCTCCGCAGTGCGGTTGGGGTACCGGGCCTCAGACTTCTTGAACTGATGTATGGAGGCATTTGTAGCGGCTCGGCGCGTCCCCGGAGTGGCAGGGCCCCCCCCCGAGGCGGAAGGAGAGTCGTCTCCAAAAGAGATCCTCCTCCTCGCGTCAGCAGGTGAAGGCCCCGCCTTCTCCGCCGATCGCGGCGAGCCGCTAGAGACTTGCAACCTTACGGCGCTAGATGGGGTGCGAAACATATTTAAAATCTGGGAGCAGGTATTTTGGGAACAGACCCCTGTAAAGGAGAGGTCGTTTCAGAAATAACTGCTCGGGAGGAGAGACGGTGGACACTGGATATTCCTGTGTCCCTGTAAAGAGGGGAACACAGTAAATAAAAGTATAATAATCAATTAAAATATAAATAAAAAAATGTTGTATAATTATAGTCGCTTCTAAAGAAACGACTGTCAAACTAAAATAATTACAAAATAAAATATAATTTTTAGACCAATTAAAATTTAAAATGCGTTAAAATATTTTCACATTTGTCAGAACGGTTAAAAAGCGAGCTAACCCCTACAAAATATTTCGACCAGTTTAACAAAAATAAAAGAAGATAAAATGTAAATGCGACACGTCCAGAGACGCGTCTCCGCGCGGGCTAGCGATCTGCGAAATAAAACGTGGTAGGTGCCAAAGAAAATTCTGGAATTATGGTCAAAAAACCAGTTTTTGAACCAAAAAATTTAGGTTATCAGCCTCCAACCGGGACGCCGGCTCACGGAACGCGGACCGGGACACAGGGATGAAGGGTGAGTACTATTGAAACTATAATTTGGTGTTAGATTGCAAAAAAATTTGGAAGAACAATTAATTTAGACGATTTTCTTGAAAAATGTATTAAAAAACTAGGGGTAGGTCGTAAATAATTTATCCAGGGGTGCAGGTGAGTGCGGGGTGGTCAATACGTAGGCGGACGCCTAGTTATGTCAATTTGAGCTGAAAACAGCGTCAAAATCGCGCGTCTGGAAGCGAAGATATCAACGTTTTTATATTTCTCTTAACCCCTTACGTGGATTTTGGTACTAGCAGAAACTACTTGAAAATGACAATTTTAAAAAATATTTATGTTTTATTTGAGCTAGACGCACGTGCGATACGTCCAGAGACGCGTCTCCGCGCGGGCTAGCGATCTGCGAAATAAAACGTGGTAGGTGCCAAAGAAAATTCTGGAATTATGGTCAAAAAACCAGTTTTTGAACCAAAAAATTTAGGTTATCAGCCTCCAACCGGGGCGCCGGCTCACGGAACGCGGACCGGGACACAGGGATGAAGGGTGAGTACTATTGAAACTATAATTTGGTGTTAGATTGCAAAAAAATTTGGAAGAACAATTAATTTAGACGATTTTCTTGAAAAATGTATTAAAAAACTAGGGGTAGGTCGTAAATAATTTATCCAGGGGTTTTTTTTTTTTTTTTTTTTTTTTTTTTTTTTTTTTATTATATATACTGCTGCCTCCAACATAATCGGAGCCTATGTTAATCTTTTGCTTTCATTCCAGTTCTCTCATTTATTCCTCTCGCACTTGCATACTGCATACTTGTTCTTTCTTACATACATTCTCTTTCTTTCTTTAAGGGTAGGGCGCCCTTCTACTTTTGTCTATTCTATCTATCTTTTTCTTCTTTTATTTATTTCGGGAAAAACTCATGGACACAATTTTTTATTCATCTTATCTAATAAATCTTATACTAACTTATTTATATTTCTAAATGCTATAACATGTTTGTTTCCTATTTCATTATTATCTATTCTTGCTTCTAGTAGCATATTCCTTAGGTCTACTTATTTCTTTTTCTTTTATATTTGTGGGTTACAATTTGCGCAGCCATCTTAGGTGTATATTCTTATTTCTAAAAATGTTCCTTATTCCCAGCACATGTTCGGGACTTTTACTTATTTTTACTACTCTATTCTTATTTACATTGTTGCTAGGGAAAATAAATCAGTACAATAGTCTTAAAACATTTTGTTCTTAACCTATTTACAATTTATGTTCTTATTTTTACATGTATCATATAATCTATTTTTATTTTACTTATTCTAATATACAATCTATTTTACTCTTAAATTTCTATGTTTACAAAAAATATATATAGCAATATATTTGAAACATAGTTTAGACATCTGAACCACTTTTGTTTCTCTCAATTGTTTTACTGCAGATTTTGATGCAATATTTTAAAAATTCATGTCTCTCTTTTCCTGATATTATTTCCCTAATGTTACCCCTCTCGAGTTTTGTATCTATTTTATTTTCTAGTTCGTACCTTTCAGTCGCGTACACCGGGCAGTCTAGTAGTAGGTGTGGGACAGTTTCATTCACTCCAGGGCCACAGATGCACGATGGGTTCCCCTTACACTTGAAGCGATGCAAGTATTCGGAGAACCCACCGTGCCCCGTCATGATTTGTGTTAGTGTCGGGTTTATTTGTATTTTTTTGACCGTTCTGTACGCCGCCACTGCGTCCGGGAAAAACATTTTTGTGATGGAGGCCGTCTGACCCGCTGTATATCTTTGATTCCATTCATCAAGCGTCACCAAACGAATGTGACGCTTGATGAAAGAAACCGGGCACAGGTCGTAGTCAGGTTTTCTCTTACTATTCATGGCGGCCTCCTTTGCCAGCTGATCCGCTCTTTCGTTGCCCTCAAACCCTGCATGGGCCTTTATCCAAAACAAGTTAACCACCTTGTTTTGGTGGGATGTTGATGTTAAATTATCCCTGGCTTCCACTGCCAAGGGATGAAGGCAGCTGTGGTTTTTCACTGTCTGGAGGGCCGCCATGGAGTCGCTGTACACTCCGAAGCTGGATGCCGAGTGCTTCTGGATTTCCTTGGTTGCCCGGCATATCGCCAGGAGTTCCGCCTGGTAGACCGTGCAGTAACTCGGCAGCGCCAATCTGATAGCACGCGCCTCGGCGTCGCCCCTCCATATGGAAAGTGCGGCCCCGACGCGCCCGTCTATTTTGCTTCCATCTGTGAAGATTTTAACTTCCACGTTTGCGCTGGCGTCGACCTGTTCACGGTCCGCCAGGCTTACGAACTCCAAGTCGATACGCCTAGCTGGATGCGGAGATTCCATGGCGGATGCCACCCGCTCCACCTCCCGGTCCCCTAGCACTGCTTGGGACATGCCTCTCCTGGTCTCATAGAGTGAGGCCGCCTCGCGGACTCGGAGATCCAGAGGGAGCATCCCAGCCAGAAGCAGCGCCGAGTTCAGGGAGACAGTTCGGTAGGCTTTGCACATTTTCTGTGCAATTCCGCGTTGCAAGACACCCAGCTGCTTTATGATTCCCAACTTATTTGCTGCTGGGGCCCATACACTGGCGGCGTACAAGACGATCGGCTCTATAGCTGCTGTGTATATGATTTTTATTACCTCTGGACTTAGTCCCCAGCTCACCCTTGCCGCCCTACACAGTTGTTTGTAAACACCTATGGCCCTGCGGCATACATTAGACACATGAGTGTTAAATGTTAGCTTGTCGTCGATGGTGACACCCAGAATCTTGATTACTTTTGAAATAGTTATGTCGATCCCGCCCATGCTCAGGCGTGGGGTATCGTACCTTAATTTCTTGGTGATGACCATCGCATTGGTTTTTAGTGGTGCAAATTTAAGTTTGTTTTTAACACCCCACGCCCGAACATGGTCGAGCGCGGCGTTGGCTTTCCGCTCGATTTCTAATGCTGTGTCACCATCGAAGACCAGAAACACATCGTCCGCGAATGCCTGGCAATAGTCCCCTCTCCTCTGCAGATTCTTCAAAAGTGGGTCCAGGAGCAGGTTCCAGAAAAAGGGGCCTCCAATGGAGCCCTGTACACAACCTTTGTTCGTGCTCTGCGCGTATTCTTCTCCACCATACCGGACTCTGACCCTTCTGTCCCTCAAGTAGCTGTCGATGACCCTCCTCAGGTTGACCGGACAATCTTCCTCAGCCAGTCGGACTCTGATAGCCGGCCACCAGGCGCTGTCGAAGGCTCCCTCTATGTCTAAAGATACAAGTATTACAATTTTCTTTTCATCAATCTTGTTGCGGATCTGCTGCATAAGGGCATAGAGAGAGTCTTCGGTACTCCTCTGTGGCATGAATCCGTACTGGCGAGTACTCATCCCAGGCAGAATGTGAAACCTGAGGCGGGCCACCAGCATCTTCTCAAATATCTTTCCTAGAACAGGTAACAAGCCTATTGGCCTGTATGCTTTCGGGGTGGTATAATCCCCTTTACCCGGTTTCTTAAGTACCACGACCGTAGCCTCCTTCCAAGGTTGTGGGAAGTATCCATGTTCTAGGCATTGGTTCAGAAGGGCGAGGAATGTCTCTGGCGCACTGCCAATGGCGCGGCTACAGATGTCGGCCGTGAAGCCATCCTTTCCCGGAGCCTTTTTGGGGTTGAAGGAATCGCTAGCCGTTTTCAATTCTGCCATGGTGAAGGGTGGATCGTGACTACCCCTATTCTCCTCTTCGTTAACTCTGTCTGCTTTTAGTCGAATGTGACAATGGTAATCATCGTCAGCACTGGCCAAGTCGTCCGGGTAAAAGGTTTCCGTGATAAATTTCACGGAGCCCTTTGCATCTAATTCTTCTCCATCCTTCACCATCGGCAAATCCTCTACTCTACGCGTAGTCCTTCCTATAACCCTATAAATTCCCTCCCAAACCCCTTCCCTATCCTGCTTGCAGCAAAACTCTTTCCAACTCTCGGTTGCAGCTTTTGCTTCCTCTAATTCATACTCTTCTTTCTGTTTCAGGTACTCTCCGATGACCTTCGATCTTCGGACAGGAGCGGCGCACTGGATTCTTCGCTTCTTGGTAACGACTTGTTTCTTTAGCTTCTCGAGATTTTCCGACCACCACGGCAAGGTAAAGTTTTCTTTTGCGGTTTTGATTGGTATTGCCGCATTGCATGCTTCTTTAATTGCTTTGATTAAATTATTTGTTATTATGTCTATTTGTTCAGTGTGGTTAACCTTATCTATTTCTAATTTTGTGACTTTATACTCTGTTGCTAATTGGCTGAATTTCTCATGAAAGTCGTTCCAATTGGCTTTTTTGGTATTATAAATTCGAGTCGTTCTTTCTATTCTAATGCCTTTGGATTTCCGTAATCTAATATTAAAAGTTATGCCGTTGTGGTCGGAGCTCGTTAAACCTTCATCTACTCTCCAGTCATCCACCAACCCAAGAATATTCGTCGAGCAAGCTGTGATGTCGACATAGCTGCTGTACCTCTGTCCTCCTCTGATAGTGTCGAAGGTCGGGATTTCCCCTGTGTTGAGTACGTGGAGTCCTAGCTCTCCGAGAGTTCCACACACGTCTTCGCCTCTATTATCAATGATTGGGCTACCCCACCACGTGCTCTTCGCGTTGACGTCTCCTCCAATGATCAGCGGCTTGGAGCCATTTACAACTTCGATTTTTCTGAGGTGTTCTAAGTATGCCTCTATCGGCTTGTCTGGCTCAAAGTAGAGCGAGACGAGTGTGATCTCCCAAGCGCTTGTTTGGATTCCCACCACCGAAATGTTGTTGGTGGTGAGTTTCGGGTACTGTATAACATTAATGTCATTATCAAAGACGGCAATTGCCGCCTTAACAATCCCTTCTCCTACATCAGTGCTTTGGAAGATCCTCACTCCTCTTTGACTCTTCACTATCTTGAGGTTGCCGACGTAAGGCTCCTGAATAAATGCAGCCGCTATTCCACGTTTTTCTGCTTCTAAGAATAGCTCATTTGTCGCAAGCTTCCTTCGCTGGAGGTTAGCCTGTGCGAATTTGTAAGCGTGATGTTCCCCCTGGGTGCCCTTAGCAGTATGCTACTGTTGATCGCGCCAAGTCGTCCCATTTCTGACGCTGCGGGCAACCGGCGCTAAAGGCGTTGTGTTCTGTCTGGGTGCTATTTGCTTTTTTGCAGTTTCTGCATGCTGCCGGTATTCCTGCCATCCAGTCCGCGCATTCAGATTTCAGGTGGGGGCCGCCGCAGTGGCTGCACATGTCCACTGACTCTTCACAATATTTTTTGCTGTGCCCAAAACCTAGACAGCGCGTACACTGCATCAATGGGGTCTGGTCTTCGGCCCTGATGCGTTGGAGGTCGATGTGTACATATCCCTTCGCTGTAACTCTTTTCCAGATGGTTGGCGAGACGCTAAGGACAATGTGGCCGGTATGCGGATTTCTAGCCCTTTTCCTATATTTTATCTCTACCTTTCCCGTCCCACCGCTGAGGCCGTGGAAAACATCCTGGTTCTGATTTCTGAATGCCTTAAGGACGTCTTCATCGGTATTTACCAATAGGACGCCCCTGAGGATCAGCAACGGATCCCTGTTTTTCACCTCCTCAACGGTGAGATTGGCTCCATTCTTCCTCAGTCTTTCCTTCACCTTATCTCTTTCTTCCGTCGTCTCAAAACCCATAATCACCTTCCTATCCTTTGCCTTTCTTACCTTCTCCACCTTTATCCATCCCTCTTTCGCATCTATTGCCTTCCTTACCCTATCAAGAACTTCTTCTCCCGAGTCCTCCTCATTGCTGGAGGTGACCACGACTGAGTGCAGTGTTCGCTTTCCCAGCGCACCGCCGCTTCCATTCGCGGTCACTCCCGCATATGTAGAAGTCCCCACGTTATCTATTCTTTCCTTCTGAGCCTCTATTACGCCCTTGAGATCCTCCAACCGTTTGTTGCTTTCCAGCAGCAACTTGGAGTGCTCCTCAATTTTCTCCATTAACCGGCTCGTCCCTTGGTTAGTTGAGTGCGAATTTTGCTCTGTATTAATCGAGAAGGTAGCGTCAATAGCGGCAGCTTTGGGCTCTACATTTTCCTTTGCCTTTCCTGCGTTTTTCGTTTTGGCCTCCCTTTCGGCTTCTTTGACAAGCTGATACATACGATCCAGCGCTTCAGCGATGCCATTTTTAATTTCGGTTTTTGTGTTCCTTGAGCTACTCAAATGTAATTTGGCTTTATTCAAGCAGGCCCTAGCTTCTGCTGACCGATCCGCATACTGTATCTTTGGCGGCATAATATGGACTTCTATAGATTTCGCGTGCTTAGATAGACTTTTATTCTCCTGTAACTGTAGCGGTTCTTTCTCGGCAGATCGCGGCGGGCTTTTGGAACTCTGCATGCTAGTGTCCTTTTTGGAAGCATCAACACTTTCCTGTCGTTTTGCTGCTTCAGGTTTTGTCTCTTGCGAGAGCGTCGTCATTGGCTTGAGTTTAGGGGGATAAGTCAGGACAGTGGTTAGGTTAGGTAAGGTTTTTTTTTTTTTTTTTTTTTTTTTTTCCCTACTCTTCTATTCCTCTGACGAAGCCAGAGACCTTACTCTCTAATGTTTATCTTTCATTCCAGTTCTATCAATTATTCCTCTCGCACTTTCATTCCTCATACTTTATCTTTCTATCGTTCAATCTTCTCTCTCTCTTTAAGGGTGGGACGCCCTTCTACTTTCCCTAGTCTGTACTCTAATTTTTGATATTTTACTTTATTTCGGGTTTAACACGAACACAATGTTTTTATTTGTCGATAGGGATTCTAATTATTACTTTACATTGTTGACAGGATTTTTACAACCATCTTATAGGACTATGTTACATTTTTTCTTATTGCATAATTCTTATCACTATTTACATATTTCTTAATACTATTTCTAGTTTACAACAAATCTTATAATATCCTTACTCCTAGTCACACATTTCTTAGTGCTATTTCTATTTTCTACGCTTAATTCTATATTTTTGGATAACACATTTTTGTCAGCCTTCTTATTTAGGTTTATGATTTTACAGCTTCTTACTACTACTTACGCTCTAAAAAATCAATATGGGCAACATTAATATTAAATTACACTAATCTGTTTATTCTGGCTTTTAGCAACTTTGTAACTTCTGTTCTCAATGCTTGACTCTAATATTATTCACAATATTATGCAAACATTTTTGCTTATACCGTTTTGTTTCTTTTTATCACCTTTTCACATATTTTAACGCAAAACTCCAGAAACAACTCTCTCTTTTTGCTCTTCATTATCAGCCACATATCTACAGCGTCGAGTTTGGTGTCGAGTGTTTGCTCGGCCACAAGTCTCTCTCTGCCGAACACGGGACAGCTGAACAATATATGTGGCACCGTTTCCTCCATTTCAGGGTCGCAGATGCACGATGGGCTCTCCTTGCACCTGAAGCGATTCAAGTATTCCGAGAACCCGCCGTGCCCCGTCATAATTTGGGTTAAAACGCTGTTAATTTTTATTTTCCTGATTATCCTGTAAGCCGCCACCGCGTCCGGGAAAAACAATTTTGTGACAGAAGCTGTTTCTCCGGAGCTGTATCTTTGGTTCCATACGTCAAGAGACTCCGTACGTATGCATCGCTTGACGTATGAAACTGGACACAAATCGTAGTCAGGTTTTCGTTTGGAACCCTCAGCGGCTCTTTTGGCTAATTCATCGGCCCTCTCGTTTCCTTCCAACCCCGCATGGGCTTTGATCCAAAACAAGGTAAGGGCCTTATTTTGGATCGACAGGGACCTAAGATTGGCCCTTGTCTTTACTGCCAGGGGGTGGTGTCGGTTGTAATTCTGAATGGTTTGGAGGGCCGCCATGGAGTCGCTGAAGATTCCAAACGATTGCGCACCATGCTTCAGTATCTCCCTAGTTGCAACGCATATTGCCAGAAGCTCAGCCTGGTAAACGGTGCAGTAGTGTGGGAGAGCAAGCTTGAGGGTTTTGGTTTCGGCGTTACCACGCCATACGGATAGTGCAGCTCCAACCTTTCCCCCAATCTTGCTCCCGTCCGTGAATATGCGAACTTCAAGTTCGCTCTGGGCATTGTCTAGTTGCTCTTGGTTTACCAGGCTAACGAGCTCTAGCTCAGCGCGCTCTGCGGGGTGTGGAGCCTCCATTGCCGAGGCGGTCTGCTCGACCTCCCTGTCGCCGAGTGCTGACTGAGGCACCCCCCTTCTGGCCTCGTATAACGATGCCGCTTCGCGGACTCGCAGGTCAAGAGGTAGTATCCCAGCCAGCACTAGCGCGGAGTTCAAGGAGACCGTCCGGTACCCTTTGCACAGCTTTTGCGCAATGCCGCGCTGTACTGCTCCCAACTGCTTTCTGACGCCCAGCTTGTCGACGGCCGGAGCCCATACGCTGGCGGCGTACAGGATGACTGGTTCAACGGTGGCCACATATATTACCCTTATGACCTCGGGGTTTAGTCCCCAGCTGGTCTTTGCTGCCCTTGTTAGTTGCTTGTGGATGTCTATTGCCTTCCTGCACACATTTGCGACGTGTATGTTAAAAGTAAGCTGTTTGTCGATGGTGACACCCAGGATTTTGATCTCATTAGACATGGCAATGTCGCTCCCGCCCATGCTCAGGCGCGGGGCGTCATATTTTAATTTGCGCGTTATGACCATCGCGTTGGTTTTCTGCGGGGCAAATTTAAGCTTATTTTGAACGCCCCACGCCCGGACATATTCGAGAGCGGCATTGGCACGTCTCTCGATCTCCAGCGCTGTGTCACCATCGAAAATCAGCACGACGTCGTCTGCAAATGCTTGGCAATAGTCATCCCTATCTTCCAAGCTTTTTAGAAGCGGGTCTAGCACTAGGTTCCAGAATATTGGTCCCGCAATGGAACCCTGGACACAGCCCTTGCTTGTGGCCTTGCAAAACTCTTCCCCTGCGTACCTGACCCTGACCCTTCGGTTTTCGAGATAGCTGTCGATGACCCTCCTCAAGCCGATAGGACACTGTTCCTCAGCCAGACGGACCCTTATGGCCGGCCACCATGCGCTGTCGAAGGCTCCCTCTATGTCCAATGATACTAGGACTACTATTTTCTTAAGATCTAGCTTACGGCGTATATGTTGCATTAGCGCATAGAGGGAGTCCTCGGTGCTCTTCTGGGGCATGAATCCATACTGGCGAGTACTCATCCTTGGAATCAGATGAAACTTGAGGCGGGCCACCAACATCTTCTCATAGATTTTGCCGAAAATAGGTAGTAGGCCAATTGGCCTGTACGCCTTTGGGGAGCTGTAATCTGACTTCCCAGGCTTTTTCAAAATTATGACTGTAGCCTCTTTCCAGATTTCGGGGAAGAGGTGGGTTCTCAAGCCATTCAGGAGAGCCAAGGCTACCTCCGGGGCTTCTCTGATGGCTTGGCTACAAATGTCGGCCGTGAATCCATCTGCTCCTGGCGCTTTTTTGGGGTTGAAGGACGTACACGCTGCCATCAGTTCAGCCATCGTAAATGGTGGCTCGCAAGGTTCACCTTGCCGTCGAGCATTCACGAGCTCGGCCTTCTCTCTCGTAAGACTGTGGCAGGTGCTATCGGTGTCTACGTGGTCCTCCGGATAAAAAGTTTTGGCCAAGAGTTCCACTGAGCCTTTTGCGTTCAAGACTTCCCCATCCTTTGCTAGTGGCTGATCCTCACCTCTTCCCTTGGTCCTGCCAATCACCCGGTAAATGCCTTCCCAAACCCCTTCTCGGTCCTGTCTGGAACAGAAATCCTTCCAGCTCGCGGTTTCGTCCCTGACTGCTTCCGTCTCATACTCAACTTTCTTTTTCAGGTACTCTTCGACGACCCTCGCTCTGCGGACTGGTGCAGCACACCTAACTCTGCGTTTGTAGGTAGTATACTCTTTTTTCATCCTCTCGAGTTTCTCGGACCACCACGGCAAAGTAAACACTTCGTTTATCTTTTTAACAGGCATTGTCGAAGTGCATGCAACTTTTATTAAATCAGTGTAAAGCTTTGTTATTAAATTTAGTTGTACGGCCGAATTTAATTTATCTATTTCAATTTTATTAATTTTGTTTGCTTGCAGTAATTGTCCGAGTTTCTCACGAAACTCGGGCCAATTTGCTTTTTTTGTATTATAGATCCTAGTTGTGCGATTAATTTGTATACCTTTTGATCGTTTAAGTTTAACATTGAAAACGCCGTTGTGGTCCGAGCTCGTGAGACCCTCGTCTACCTTCCAGTCGTCCACCAGGTCGAGGATATCCGTAGAGCATACTGAGATGTCGACATGACTGCAATATCTTATCCCCCCTCTGGTTGTGTCGAAGGTCGGAATTTCCCCTCTGTTCAGTATGTTCAGGTCCAGCTCATCGAGGAATCCGCAAACTTCTTCTCCTCTGCGATCAATAGACAGGCTTCCCCACCAGGTACTCTTGGCGTTTGCATCTCCCCCAAGAATCAGTCTCCCGGGACCTACCTCTTCCTCAACACGTTTGAGGTGCTCCAGGTATGGTCCGATTGGCTGGTCTGGCTCGAAGTAAAAGGAGACTAGTGTGATCCTCCAGGCACTGGTTCGGATCCCCACCACGGTGATGTTGTTCGTGGTGAGTTTCGGGTACTGTTCGACGATGAGGTCTTTGTCGAAGACCGCTATTGCGGCCTTAACAGTCCCATCTCCTATGTCAGTGCTCTGGAAAACCCGGACGCCTCTATGACTCCTCATTACTCTTACCCCGCCGACGTATGGTTCCTGGAGGAGAGCAATGGCGACCCCAAGCTTGTACGCTTCGGTCAGAAGCTCGTTGGTCGCCAGTCTTTTTCGCTGAAGGTTGGCCTGTACTATTTTGTGGTTTTTTTTTTTTTTTTTTTTTTTTTTTTTAATGCCAGTGTCCCTCTAACATAAATCAGAGCCCTTTACGTCTGATATTTTGGCTTGACTACGTTTCTTGGTGGCCGGAGAGACCACTTTTGTACGTTTTTATTTTGCGTTTGTCTATTAATGCTATTAAAACCCGCTACATTTCACTATTTCTTATTTATTTATTACAATTTTATTTTATTTATAATTCACTAGTATTCATTTTAATGTCATCCCTTATTTTATTTTTATAACTTCCATGAAAACCCTAAATTTAAACTACAATATTATTACTTACTTTATTTTGATTTCTAAATCTTCCATTTATATTTTGTTCTTTTATTTATGACTGATACTTCATCTATATACTCAATATATACTTACATATCATACATTTTATCTACTAACTTATTTAATTTTTCAGCAATTATTCTATATTTTTTACGATTTTTAAGACTTGTTTTTAATTTGTTTTCAGGCAAATTTGAGTAGTTTTTTGGTCTATATTTGACACAGCGTGACGGTACCACTAGGGCTGATCCCTGGATCAACTTAACTTGGGCCACCTTCTCATGAAGCTGACTCCAGTTACCACTTATCATATAGCCAACCCTAGTGGTTCGTTTGATTCGTCTGCAATTTGGCTGTGTCAAATAAGTCCTCGGTCTGTACTTGGAAGTGGGCGCACCCGCAACATTAGCAATAAGCAATTGCTGCTCTCGCGAATGCGTCCCACTTCCTACGTACTGGGCATTCACTACTGAATGCATTGTGCGAGTTGTCCCCCAGCTTGGCTCTGGTGCAGTTAACGCACACCGCTGCTTCGCCGACCTTTTTTGCCGGGCAGTCCTCTCTTAGGTGTAAACCACCACAGTGGCTGCACTGATCAGCTGGCTCGGTGCACAGGCGTTTGCCGTGCCCGTATGCTAAGCAACGGGTGCACTGCACCAGAGGCGTCTGGTCTTCGACGCGCACTCTCTGGAGGTCAATTCTAAGCTTGCCTCCTTCGAGTGCCCTCTTCCAGATTGCTGGGGTGACACTCAGCACAATGCTATTCACGTGTGGGTTCCGGGTCTTTTTCCTATATTTAATAGACATTTTCTGTTCCTCGTCGCCGAGGCCGTGAAAAATCTCCCGGTTCTGGTTTCTTAGGGCTCTCAGGACTTCTTCGTCACTGTGTACGAGCAGCACGTCCCTAAGTACCAGAAGCGGGTCTCGATTCTTCACCGCCTCGACGACTAGGTTCTCTCCGGCTGATTCCAATCTATTTTTCAGTTTTTCTCGCTCCTCCTTTGTTCCGCACCCCATGACTATTTTTTGGTCCTTCGCTTTCCTGACTTTTTCCACCCACACCCAGCCCTCCTTCGCATCCACCGCTTTTCTGATCCTTTCCAGGACTTCGTCCCCCGTGTCCATATCTTGTGTTGAGGAGACAATCACCGAGTGCAGCGTCGTTCGCTCCAGGGCCTGTGCCCCAGTGTGGCTTTTACTGGCGGCTGCTACACCCGCGTAGGTTGTCTCCCCCACACTTTCTCTGCTAGCCAGACTGTCTCGGAGCCTGTCGAGTCTCTCGGAGTTGTCCTTTAACTCCGAGATGTGCTCCTTCAGGGTGTTAAGGAGCTCAGTCTGGCTAGCAAGAACCTCGATGGAGATGGGTTGGGGACTAGGCTCAGCAGTGGGCGCGGGTACCGGTACGGCTACGGGTGCGGAAGGGGCCTTGTCTCGCTCCGACTCCTTCACCAGCTCAAAAAGTCTGTTAATGGCATCAAGTACCGCGGTTTTTATGTCGGTCTTGAGGTTGCGAGAGTTGCCTAAATTCAGCTTGGCTTTATTCAGGCAAGCTCTCGCCTCCGCAGTACGACTCGGGTACCGAGCCTCAGGCTTTTTGAGCTGTGTGCAGGCATTCGTAGCGGCTCGGCGCGGCCCCAGATTGGCAGGGCCCCCCTGGGAGGCGGAAGGAGAGTCGTCTCCGAAAGAGATTCTCCTCTTCGCATCAGGCGAGGGCCCCGCTTTCTCCGCGGATCGCGGCGAGCCACTAGAGACTGGCATCCTCACGGCGCTGGATGGGGTGCGGAACATGTTAAAAACTGAGAGCAGGTATTCTGATAACAGACCCCTGTAAAGAGGAGGTCGTAACAGAAATAACTGCTCGAGAGGAGAGAGGACGGACACTGGATATTCTGTGTCCCTGTAAAGAGGGGAGCACAGTAAATAAAAGTAAAATAATCAATTAAATTATAAAAAAAGAAAAAATAAAGATAAAAAATGTTATATAATTATAGTCGCTTCTATACCAACGACTGTCAAACAAAATAATTACAAAATAAATATAAGAGCAATTAAAATTTTAAATGCGTATAAATTAAAATTATAACATTTGTCAGGATGGTTTAAAAAGCAAGCTTACCCCTGCAAGACCTTTCTACAAGTTTAACAAAATTAAAAGAAGATAAAAACTAATAAATATTTTTTGCCGAAAACCCCACGTCTACCTTCCTATAGACCAGAGGGAGGGTGGGTGGGCAAAATTTTATTTGAGCTAGACGCACGTGCGAGACGTCCAGAGACGCGTCTCCGCGCGGGCTAGCGATCTGCGAAATAAAACGTGGTAGGTGCCAAAGAAAATTCTGGAGTTATGGTCAAAAAAACAGTTTTTGAACCAAAAAATTTAGGTTATCAGCCTCCAACCGGGGCGCCGGCTCACGGAACGCGGACCGGGACACAGGGATGAAGGGTGAGTACTATTGAAACTATAATTTGATGTTAGATTGCAAAGAAAATTTGGAAAAACAATTATTTTGACGATTTACTTGAAAAATTTATTA
Source organism: Lycophotia porphyrea (assembly GCA_950005105.1). NCBI lineage: Eukaryota > Metazoa > Arthropoda > Insecta > Lepidoptera > Noctuidae > Lycophotia > Lycophotia porphyrea. The sequence continues at coordinate 20,821,975 of OX465386.1, forward strand.
AAAAAACTAGGGGTAGGTCGTAAATTTTTTATCCAGGGGTGCAGGTGAGTGCGGGGTGGTCAATACGTAGGCGGACGCCTAGTTATGTCAATTTGAGCTGAAAACAGCGTCAAAATCGCGCGTCTGGAAGCGAAGATATCAACGTTTTTATATTTCTCTTAACCCCTTAGCTGGATTTTGGTACTAGCAGAAACTACTTGAAATTGACAATTTTGAAAAAATATTTATGTTTTATTTGAGCTAGACGCACGTGCGATACGTCCAGAGACGCGTCTCCGCGCGGGCTAGCGATCTGCGAAATAAAACGTGGTAGGTGCCAAAGAAAATTCTGGAGTTATGGTCAAAAAAACAGTTTCTGAACCAAAAAATTTAGGTTATCAGCCTCCAACCGGGGCGCCGGCTCACGGAACGCGGACCGGGACACAGGGATGAAGGGTGAGTACTATTGAAACTATAATTTGATGTTAGATTGCAAAGAAAATTTGGAAAAACAATTATTTTGACGATTTACTTGAAAAATTTATTAAAAAAGCTAGGGGTAGGTCGTAAATTTTTTATCCAGGGGTGCAGGTGAGTGCGGGGTGGTCAATACGTAGGCGGACGCCTAGTTATGTCAATTTGAGCTGAAAACAGCGTCAAAATCGCGCGTCTGGAAGCGAAGATATCAACGTTTTTATATTTCTCTTAACCCCTTAGCTGGATTTTGGTACTAGCAGAAACTACTTGAAATTGACAATTTTGAAAAAATATTTATGTTTTATTTGAGCTAGACGCACGTGCGATACGTCCAGAGACGCGTCTCCGCGCGGGCTAGCGATCTGCGAAATAAAACGTGGTAGGTGCCAAAGAAAATTCTGGAGTTATGGTCAAAAAAACAGTTTCTGAACCAAAAAATTTAGGTTATCAGCCTCCAACCGGGGCGCCGGCTCACGGAACGCGGACCGGGACACAGGGATGAAGGGTGAGTACTATTGAAACTATAATTTGATGTTAGATTGCAAAGAAAATTTGGAAAAACAATTATTTTGACGATTTACTTGAAAAATTTATTAAAAAAACTAGGGGTAGGTCGTAAATTTTTTATCCAGGGGTGCAGGTGAGTGCGGGGTGGTCAATACGTAGGCGGACGCCTAGTTATGTCAATTTGAGCTGAAAACAGCGTCAAAATCGCGCGTCTGGAAGCGAAGATATCAACGTTTTTATATTTCTCTTAACCCCTTAGCTGGATTTTGGTACTAGCAGAAACTACTTGAAATTGACAATTTTGAAAAAATATTTATGTTTTATTTGAGCTAGACGCACGTGCGATACGTCCAGAGACGCGTCTCCGCGCGGGCTAGCGATCTGCGAAATAAAACGTGGTAGGTGCCAAAGAAAATTCTGGAGTTATGGTCAAAAAAACAGTTTCTGAACCAAAAAAATTAGGTTATCAGCCTCCAACCGGGGCGCCGGCTCACGGAACGCGGACCGGGACACAGGGATGAAGGGTGAGTACTATTGAAACTATAATTTGATGTTAGATTGCAAAGAAAATTTGGAAAAACAATTATTTTGACGATTTACTTGAAAAATTTATTAAAAAAGCTAGGGGTAGGTCGTAAATTTTTTATCCAGGGGTGCAGGTGAGTGCGGGGTGGTCAATACGTAGGCGGACGCCTAGTTATGTCAATTTGAGCTGAAAACAGCGTCAAAATCGCGCGTCTGGAAGCGAAGATATCAACGTTTTTATATTTCTCTTAACCCCTTAGCTGGATTTTGGTACTAGCAGAAACTACTTGAAATTGACAATTTTGAAAAAATATTTATGTTTTATTTGAGCTAGACGCACGTGCGATACGTCCAGAGACGCGTCTCCGCGCGGGCTAGCGATCTGCGAAATAAAACGTGGTAGGTGCCAAAGAAAATTCTGGAGTTATGGTCAAAAAAACAGTTTCTGAACCAAAAAATTTAGGTTATCAGCCTCCAACCGGGGCGCCGGCTCACGGAACGCGGACCGGGACACAGGGATGAAGGGTGAGTACTATTGAAACTATAATTTGATGTTAGATTGCAAAGAAAATTTGGAAAAACAATTATTTTGACGATTTACTTGAAAAATTTATTAAAAAAGCTAGGGGTAGGTCGTAAATTTTTTATCCAGGGGTGCAGGTGAGTGCGGGGTGGTCAATACGTAGGCGGACGCCTAGTTATGTCAATTTGAGCTGAAAACAGCGTCAAAATCGCGCGTCTGGAAGCGAAGATATCAACGTTTTTATATTTCTCTTAACCCCTTAGCTGGATTTTGGTACTAGCAGAAACTACTTGAAATTGACAATTTTGAAAAAATATTTATGTTTTATTTGAGCTAGACGCACGTGCGATACGTCCAGAGACGCGTCTCCGCGCGGGCTAGCGATCTGCGAAATAAAACGTGGTAGGTGCCAAAGAAAATTCTGGAGTTATGGTCAAAAAAACAGTTTCTGAACCAAAAAATTTAGGTTATCAGCCTCCAACCGGGGCGCCGGCTCACGGAACGCGGACCGGGACACAGGGATGAAGGGTGAGTACTATTGAAACTATAATTTGATGTTAGATTGCAAAGAAAATTTGGAAAAACAATTATTTTGACGATTTACTTGAAAAATTTATTAAAAAAACTAGGGGTAGGTCGTAAATTTTTTATCCAGGGGTGCAGGTGAGTGCGGGGTGGTCAATACGTAGGCGGACGCCTAGTTATGTCAATTTGAGCTGAAAACAGCGTCAAAATCGCGCGTCTGGAAGCGAAGATATCAACGTTTTTATATTTCTCTTAACCCCTTAGCTGGATTTTGGTACTAGCAGAAACTACTTGAAATTGACAATTTTGAAAAAATATTTATGTTTTATTTGAGCTAGACGCACGTGCGATACGTCCAGAGACGCGTCTCCGCGCGGGCTAGCGATCTGCGAAATAAAACGTGGTAGGTGCCAAAGAAAATTCTGGAGTTATGGTCAAAAAAACAGTTTCTGAACCAAAAAATTTAGGTTATCAGCCTCCAACCGGGGCGCCGGCTCACGGAACGCGGACCGGGACACAGGGATGAAGGGTGAGTACTATTGAAACTATAATTTGATGTTAGATTGCAAAGAAAATTTGGAAAAACAATTATTTTGACGATTTACTTGAAAAATTTATTAAAAAAACTAGGGGTAGGTCGTAAATTTTTTATCCAGGGGTGCAGGTGAGTGCGGGGTGGTCAATACGTAGGCGGACGCCTAGTTATGTCAATTTGAGCTGAAAACAGCGTCAAAATCGCGCGTCTGGAAGCGAAGATATCAACGTTTTTATATTTCTCTTAACCCCTTAGCTGGATTTTGGTACTAGCAGAAACTACTTGAAATTGACAATTTTGAAAAAATATTTATGTTTTATTTGAGCTAGACGCACGTGCGATACGTCCAGAGACGCGTCTCCGCGCGGGCTAGCGATCTGCGAAATAAAACGTGGTAGGTGCCAAAGAAAATTCTGGAGTTATGGTCAAAAAAACAGTTTCTGAACCAAAAAAATTAGGTTATCAGCCTCCAACCGGGGCGCCGGCTCACGGAACGCGGACCGGGACACAGGGATGAAGGGTGAGTACTATTGAAACTATAATTTGATGTTAGATTGCAAAGAAAATTTGGAAAAACAATTATTTTGACGATTTACTTGAAAAATTTATTAAAAAAGCTAGGGGTAGGTCGTAAATTTTTTATCCAGGGGTGCAGGTGAGTGCGGGGTGGTCAATACGTAGGCGGACGCCTAGTTATGTCAATTTGAGCTGAAAACAGCGTCAAAATCGCGCGTCTGGAAGCGAAGATATCAACGTTTTTATATTTCTCTTAACCCCTTAGCTGGATTTTGGTACTAGCAGAAACTACTTGAAATTGACAATTTTGAAAAAATATTTATGTTTTATTTGAGCTAGACGCACGTGCGATACGTCCAGAGACGCGTCTCCGCGCGGGCTAGCGATCTGCGAAATAAAACGTGGTAGGTGCCAAAGAAAATTCTGGAGTTATGGTCAAAAAAACAGTTTCTGAACCAAAAAATTTAGGTTATCAGCCTCCAACCGGGGCGCCGGCTCACGGAACGCGGACCGGGACACAGGGATGAAGGGTGAGTACTATTGAAACTATAATTTGATGTTAGATTGCAAAGAAAATTTGGAAAAACAATTATTTTGACGATTTACTTGAAAAATTTATTAAAAAAACTAGGGGTAGGTCGTAAATTTTTTATCCAGGGGTGCAGGTGAGTGCGGGGTGGTCAATACGTAGGCGGACGCCTAGTTATGTCAATTTGAGCTGAAAACAGCGTCAAAATCGCGCGTCTGGAAGCGAAGATATCAACGTTTTTATATTTCTCTTAACCCCTTAGCTGGATTTTGGTACTAGCAGAAACTACTTGAAATTGACAATTTTGAAAAAATATTTATGTTTTATTTGAGCTAGACGCACGTGCGATACGTCCAGAGACGCGTCTCCGCGCGGGCTAGCGATCTGCGAAATAAAACGTGGTAGGTGCCAAAGAAAATTCTGGAGTTATGGTCAAAAAAACAGTTTCTGAACCAAAAAATTTAGGTTATCAGCCTCCAACCGGGGCGCCGGCTCACGGAACGCGGACCGGGACACAGGGATGAAGGGTGAGTACTATTGAAACTATAATTTGATGTTAGATTGCAAAGAAAATTTGGAAAAACAATTATTTTGACGATTTACTTGAAAAATTTATTAAAAAAACTAGGGGTAGGTCGTAAATTTTTTATCCAGGGGTGCAGGTGAGTGCGGGGTGGTCAATACGTAGGCGGACGCCTAGTTATGTCAATTTGAGCTGAAAACAGCGTCAAAATCGCGCGTCTGGAAGCGAAGATATCAACGTTTTTATATTTCTCTTAACCCCTTAGCTGGATTTTGGTACTAGCAGAAACTACTTGAAATTGACAATTTTGAAAAAATATTTATGTTTTATTTGAGCTAGACGCACGTGCGATACGTCCAGAGACGCGTCTCCGCGCGGGCTAGCGATCTGCGAAATAAAACGTGGTAGGTGCCAAAGAAAATTCTGGAGTTATGGTCAAAAAAACAGTTTTTGAACCAAAAAATTTAGGTTATCAGCCTCCAACCGGGGCGCCGGCTCACGGAACGCGGACCGGGACACAGGGATGAAGGGTGAGTACTATTGAAACTATAATTTGATGTTAGATTGCAAAGAAAATTTGGAAAAACAATTATTTTGACGATTTACTTGAAAAATTTATTAAAAAAACTAGGGGTAGGTCGTAAATTTTTTATCCAGGGGTGCAGGTGAGTGCGGGGTGGTCAATACGTAGGCGGACGCCTAGTTATGTCAATTTGAGCTGAAAACAGCGTCAAAATCGCGCGTCTGGAAGCGAAGATATCAACGTTTTTATATTTCTCTTAACCCCTTAGCTGGATTTTGGTACTAGCAGAAACTACTTGAAATTGACAATTTTGAAAAAATATTTATGTTTTATTTGAGCTAGACGCACGTGCGATACGTCCAGAGACGCGTCTCCGCGCGGGCTAGCGATCTGCGAAATAAAACGTGGTAGGTGCCAAAGAAAATTCTGGAGTTATGGTCAAAAAAACAGTTTCTGAACCAAAAAATTTAGGTTATCAGCCTCCAACCGGGGCGCCGGCTCACGGAACGCGGACCGGGACACAGGGATGAAGGGTGAGTACTATTGAAACTATAATTTGATGTTAGATTGCAAAGAAAATTTGGAAAAACAATTATTTTGACGATTTACTTGAAAAATTTATTAAAAAAGCTAGGGGTAGGTCGTAAATTTTTTATCCAGGGGTGCAGGTGAGTGCGGGGTGGTCAATACGTAGGCGGACGCCTAGTTATGTCAATTTGAGCTGAAAACAGCGTCAAAATCGCGCGTCTGGAAGCGAAGATATCAACGTTTTTATATTTCTCTTAACCCCTTAGCTGGATTTTGGTACTAGCAGAAACTACTTGAAATTGACAATTTTGAAAAAATATTTATGTTTTATTTGAGCTAGACGCACGTGCGATACGTCCAGAGACGCGTCTCCGCGCGGGCTAGCGATCTGCGAAATAAAACGTGGTAGGTGCCAAAGAAAATTCTGGAGTTATGGTCAAAAAAACAGTTTCTGAACCAAAAAATTTAGGTTATCAGCCTCCAACCGGGGCGCCGGCTCACGGAACGCGGACCGGGACACAGGGATGAAGGGTGAGTACTATTGAAACTATAATTTGATGTTAGATTGCAAAGAAAATTTGGAAAAACAATTATTTTGACGATTTACTTGAAAAATTTATTAAAAAAACTAGGGGTAGGTCGTAAATTTTTTATCCAGGGGTGCAGGTGAGTGCGGGGTGGTCAATACGTAGGCGGACGCCTAGTTATGTCAATTTGAGCTGAAAACAGCGTCAAAATCGCGCGTCTGGAAGCGAAGATATCAACGTTTTTATATTTCTCTTAACCCCTTAGCTGGATTTTGGTACTAGCAGAAACTACTTGAAATTGACAATTTTGAAAAAATATTTATGTTTTATTTGAGCTAGACGCACGTGCGATACGTCCAGAGACGCGTCTCCGCGCGGGCTAGCGATCTGCGAAATAAAACGTGGTAGGTGCCAAAGAAAATTCTGGAGTTATGGTCAAAAAAACAGTTTCTGAACCAAAAAATTTAGGTTATCAGCCTCCAACCGGGGCGCCGGCTCACGGAACGCGGACCGGGACACAGGGATGAAGGGTGAGTACTATTGAAACTATAATTTGATGTTAGATTGCAAAGAAAATTTGGAAAAACAATTATTTTGACGATTTACTTGAAAAATTTATTAAAAAAACTAGGGGTAGGTCGTAAATTTTTTATCCAGGGGTGCAGGTGAGTGCGGGGTGGTCAATACGTAGGCGGACGCCTAGTTATGTCAATTTGAGCTGAAAACAGCGTCAAAATCGCGCGTCTGGAAGCGAAGATATCAACGTTTTTATATTTCTCTTAACCCCTTAGCTGGATTTTGGTACTAGCAGAAACTACTTGAAATTGACAATTTTGAAAAAATATTTATGTTTTATTTGAGCTAGACGCACGTGCGATACGTCCAGAGACGCGTCTCCGCGCGGGCTAGCGATCTGCGAAATAAAACGTGGTAGGTGCCAAAGAAAATTCTGGAGTTATGGTCAAAAAAACAGTTTCTGAACCAAAAAAATTAGGTTATCAGCCTCCAACCGGGGCGCCGGCTCACGGAACGCGGACCGGGACACAGGGATGAAGGGTGAGTACTATTGAAACTATAATTTGATGTTAGATTGCAAAGAAAATTTGGAAAAACAATTATTTTGACGATTTACTTGAAAAATTTATTAAAAAAGCTAGGGGTAGGTCGTAAATTTTTTATCCAGGGGTGCAGGTGAGTGCGGGGTGGTCAATACGTAGGCGGACGCCTAGTTATGTCAATTTGAGCTGAAAACAGCGTCAAAATCGCGCGTCTGGAAGCGAAGATATCAACGTTTTTATATTTCTCTTAACCCCTTAGCTGGATTTTGGTACTAGCAGAAACTACTTGAAATTGACAATTTTGAAAAAATATTTATGTTTTATTTGAGCTAGACGCACGTGCGATACGTCCAGAGACGCGTCTCCGCGCGGGCTAGCGATCTGCGAAATAAAACGTGGTAGGTGCCAAAGAAAATTCTGGAGTTATGGTCAAAAAAACAGTTTCTGAACCAAAAAATTTAGGTTATCAGCCTCCAACCGGGGCGCCGGCTCACGGAACGCGGACCGGGACACAGGGATGAAGGGTGAGTACTATTGAAACTATAATTTGATGTTAGATTGCAAAGAAAATTTGGAAAAACAATTATTTTGACGATTTACTTGAAAAATTTATTAAAAAAACTAGGGGTAGGTCGTAAATTTTTTATCCAGGGGTGCAGGTGAGTGCGGGGTGGTCAATACGTAGGCGGACGCCTAGTTATGTCAATTTGAGCTGAAAACAGCGTCAAAATCGCGCGTCTGGAAGCGAAGATATCAACGTTTTTATATTTCTCTTAACCCCTTAGCTGGATTTTGGTACTAGCAGAAACTACTTGAAATTGACAATTTTGAAAAAATATTTATGTTTTATTTGAGCTAGACGCACGTGCGATACGTCCAGAGACGCGTCTCCGCGCGGGCTAGCGATCTGCGAAATAAAACGTGGTAGGTGCCAAAGAAAATTCTGGAGTTATGGTCAAAAAAACAGTTTCTGAACCAAAAAATTTAGGTTATCAGCCTCCAACCGGGGCGCCGGCTCACGGAACGCGGACCGGGACACAGGGATGAAGGGTGAGTACTATTGAAACTATAATTTGATGTTAGATTGCAAAGAAAATTTGGAAAAACAATTATTTTGACGATTTACTTGAAAAATTTATTAAAAAAACTAGGGGTAGGTCGTAAATTTTTTATCCAGGGGTGCAGGTGAGTGCGGGGTGGTCAATACGTAGGCGGACGCCTAGTTATGTCAATTTGAGCTGAAAACAGCGTCAAAATCGCGCGTCTGGAAGCGAAGATATCAACGTTTTTATATTTCTCTTAACCCCTTAGCTGGATTTTGGTACTAGCAGAAACTACTTGAAATTGACAATTTTGAAAAAATATTTATGTTTTATTTGAGCTAGACGCACGTGCGATACGTCCAGAGACGCGTCTCCGCGCGGGCTAGCGATCTGCGAAATAAAACGTGGTAGGTGCCAAAGAAAATTCTGGAGTTATGGTCAAAAAAACAGTTTCTGAACCAAAAAAATTAGGTTATCAGCCTCCAACCGGGGCGCCGGCTCACGGAACGCGGACCGGGACACAGGGATGAAGGGTGAGTACTATTGAAACTATAATTTGATGTTAGATTGCAAAGAAAATTTGGAAAAACAATTATTTTGACGATTTACTTGAAAAATTTATTAAAAAAACTAGGGGTAGGTCGTAAATTTTTTATCCAGGGGTGCAGGTGAGTGCGGGGTGGTCAATACGTAGGCGGACGCCTAGTTATGTCAATTTGAGCTGAAAACAGCGTCAAAATCGCGCGTCTGGAAGCGAAGATATCAACGTTTTTATATTTCTCTTAACCCCTTAGCTGGATTTTGGTACTAGCAGAAACTACTTGAAATTGACAATTTTGAAAAAATATTTATGTTTTATTTGAGCTAGACGCACGTGCGATACGTCCAGAGACGCGTCTCCGCGCGGGCTAGCGATCTGCGAAATAAAACGTGGTAGGTGCCAAAGAAAATTCTGGAGTTATGGTCAAAAAAACAGTTTCTGAACCAAAAAATTTAGGTTATCAGCCTCCAACCGGGGCGCCGGCTCACGGAACGCGGACCGGGACACAGGGATGAAGGGTGAGTACTATTGAAACTATAATTTGATGTTAGATTGCAAAGAAAATTTGGAAAAACAATTATTTTGACGATTTACTTGAAAAATTTATTAAAAAAACTAGGGGTAGGTCGTAAATTTTTTATCCAGGGGTGCAGGTGAGTGCGGGGTGGTCAATACGTAGGCGGACGCCTAGTTATGTCAATTTGAGCTGAAAACAGCGTCAAAATCGCGCGTCTGGAAGCGAAGATATCAACGTTTTTATATTTCTCTTAACCCCTTAGCTGGATTTTGGTACTAGCAGAAACTACTTGAAATTGACAATTTTGAAAAAATATTTATGTTTTATTTGAGCTAGACGCACGTGCGATACGTCCAGAGACGCGTCTCCGCGCGGGCTAGCGATCTGCGAAATAAAACGTGGTAGGTGCCAAAGAAAATTCTGGAGTTATGGTCAAAAAAACAGTTTCTGAACCAAAAAAATTAGGTTATCAGCCTCCAACCGGGGCGCCGGCTCACGGAACGCGGACCGGGACACAGGGATGAAGGGTGAGTACTATTGAAACTATAATTTGATGTTAGATTGCAAAGAAAATTTGGAAAAACAATTATTTTGACGATTTACTTGAAAAATTTATTAAAAAAGCTAGGGGTAGGTCGTAAATTTTTTATCCAGGGGTGCAGGTGAGTGCGGGGTGGTCAATACGTAGGCGGACGCCTAGTTATGTCAATTTGAGCTGAAAACAGCGTCAAAATCGCGCGTCTGGAAGCGAAGATATCAACGTTTTTATATTTCTCTTAACCCCTTAGCTGGATTTTGGTACTAGCAGAAACTACTTGAAATTGACAATTTTGAAAAAATATTTATGTTTTATTTGAGCTAGACGCACGTGCGATACGTCCAGAGACGCGTCTCCGCGCGGGCTAGCGATCTGCGAAATAAAACGTGGTAGGTGCCAAAGAAAATTCTGGAGTTATGGTCAAAAAAACAGTTTCTGAACCAAAAAATTTAGGTTATCAGCCTCCAACCGGGGCGCCGGCTCACGGAACGCGGACCGGGACACAGGGATGAAGGGTGAGTACTATTGAAACTATAATTTGATGTTAGATTGCAAAGAAAATTTGGAAAAACAATTATTTTGACGATTTACTTGAAAAATTTATTAAAAAAACTAGGGGTAGGTCGTAAATTTTTTATCCAGGGGTGCAGGTGAGTGCGGGGTGGTCAATACGTAGGCGGACGCCTAGTTATGTCAATTTGAGCTGAAAACAGCGTCAAAATCGCGCGTCTGGAAGCGAAGATATCAACGTTTTTATATTTCTCTTAACCCCTTAGCTGGATTTTGGTACTAGCAGAAACTACTTGAAATTGACAATTTTGAAAAAATATTTATGTTTTATTTGAGCTAGACGCACGTGCGATACGTCCAGAGACGCGTCTCCGCGCGGGCTAGCGATCTGCGAAATAAAACGTGGTAGGTGCCAAAGAAAATTCTGGAGTTATGGTCAAAAAAACAGTTTCTGAACCAAAAAATTTAGGTTATCAGCCTCCAACCGGGGCGCCGGCTCACGGAACGCGGACCGGGACACAGGGATGAAGGGTGAGTACTATTGAAACTATAATTTGATGTTAGATTGCAAAGAAAATTTGGAAAAACAATTATTTTGACGATTTACTTGAAAAATTTATTAAAAAAACTAGGGGTAGGTCGTAAATTTTTTATCCAGGGGTGCAGGTGAGTGCGGGGTGGTCAATACGTAGGCGGACGCCTAGTTATGTCAATTTGAGCTGAAAACAGCGTCAAAATCGCGCGTCTGGAAGCGAAGATATCAACGTTTTTATATTTCTCTTAACCCCTTAGCTGGATTTTGGTACTAGCAGAAACTACTTGAAATTGACAATTTTGAAAAAATATTTATGTTTTATTTGAGCTAGACGCACGTGCGATACGTCCAGAGACGCGTCTCCGCGCGGGCTAGCGATCTGCGAAATAAAACGTGGTAGGTGCCAAAGAAAATTCTGGAGTTATGGTCAAAAAAACAGTTTCTGAACCAAAAAATTTAGGTTATCAGCCTCCAACCGGGGCGCCGGCTCACGGAACGCGGACCGGGACACAGGGATGAAGGGTGAGTACTATTGAAACTATAATTTGATGTTAGATTGCAAAGAAAATTTGGAAAAACAATTATTTTGACGATTTACTTGAAAAATTTATTAAAAAAACTAGGGGTAGGTCGTAAATTTTTTATCCAGGGGTGCAGGTGAGTGCGGGGTGGTCAATACGTAGGCGGACGCCTAGTTATGTCAATTTGAGCTGAAAACAGCGTCAAAATCGCGCGTCTGGAAGCGAAGATATCAACGTTTTTATATTTCTCTTAACCCCTTAGCTGGATTTTGGTACTAGCAGAAACTACTTGAAATTGACAATTTTGAAAAAATATTTATGTTTTATTTGAGCTAGACGCACGTGCGATACGTCCAGAGACGCGTCTCCGCGCGGGCTAGCGATCTGCGAAATAAAACGTGGTAGGTGCCAAAGAAAATTCTGGAGTTATGGTCAAAAAAACAGTTTCTGAACCAAAAAATTTAGGTTATCAGCCTCCAACCGGGGCGCCGGCTCACGGAACGCGGACCGGGACACAGGGATGAAGGGTGAGTACTATTGAAACTATAATTTGATGTTAGATTGCAAAGAAAATTTGGAAAAACAATTATTTTGACGATTTACTTGAAAAATTTATTAAAAAAACTAGGGGTAGGTCGTAAATTTTTTATCCAGGGGTGCAGGTGAGTGCGGGGTGGTCAATACGTAGGCGGACGCCTAGTTATGTCAATTTGAGCTGAAAACAGCGTCAAAATCGCGCGTCTGGAAGCGAAGATATCAACGTTTTTATATTTCTCTTAACCCCTTAGCTGGATTTTGGTACTAGCAGAAACTACTTGAAATTGACAATTTTGAAAAAATATTTATGTTTTATTTGAGCTAGACGCACGTGCGATACGTCCAGAGACGCGTCTCCGCGCGGGCTAGCGATCTGCGAAATAAAACGTGGTAGGTGCCAAAGAAAATTCTGGAGTTATGGTCAAAAAAACAGTTTCTGAACCAAAAAAATTAGGTTATCAGCCTCCAACCGGGGCGCCGGCTCACGGAACGCGGACCGGGACACAGGGATGAAGGGTGAGTACTATTGAAACTATAATTTGATGTTAGATTGCAAAGAAAATTTGGAAAAACAATTATTTTGACGATTTACTTGAAAAATTTATTAAAAAAGCTAGGGGTAGGTCGTAAATTTTTTATCCAGGGGTGCAGGTGAGTGCGGGGTGGTCAATACGTAGGCGGACGCCTAGTTATGTCAATTTGAGCTGAAAACAGCGTCAAAATCGCGCGTCTGGAAGCGAAGATATCAACGTTTTTATATTTCTCTTAACCCCTTAGCTGGATTTTGGTACTAGCAGAAACTACTTGAAATTGACAATTTTGAAAAAATATTTATGTTTTATTTGAGCTAGACGCACGTGCGATACGTCCAGAGACGCGTCTCCGCGCGGGCTAGCGATCTGCGAAATAAAACGTGGTAGGTGCCAAAGAAAATTCTGGAGTTATGGTCAAAAAAACAGTTTCTGAACCAAAAAATTTAGGTTATCAGCCTCCAACCGGGGCGCCGGCTCACGGAACGCGGACCGGGACACAGGGATGAAGGGTGAGTACTATTGAAACTATAATTTGATGTTAGATTGCAAAGAAAATTTGGAAAAACAATTATTTTGACGATTTACTTGAAAAATTTATTAAAAAAACTAGGGGTAGGTCGTAAATTTTTTATCCAGGGGTGCAGGTGAGTGCGGGGTGGTCAATACGTAGGCGGACGCCTAGTTATGTCAATTTGAGCTGAAAACAGCGTCAAAATCGCGCGTCTGGAAGCGAAGATATCAACGTTTTTATATTTCTCTTAACCCCTTAGCTGGATTTTGGTACTAGCAGAAACTACTTGAAATTGACAATTTTGAAAAAATATTTATGTTTTATTTGAGCTAGACGCACGTGCGATACGTCCAGAGACGCGTCTCCGCGCGGGCTAGCGATCTGCGAAATAAAACGTGGTAGGTGCCAAAGAAAATTCTGGAGTTATGGTCAAAAAAACAGTTTCTGAACCAAAAAATTTAGGTTATCAGCCTCCAACCGGGGCGCCGGCTCACGGAACGCGGACCGGGACACAGGGATGAAGGGTGAGTACTATTGAAACTATAATTTGATGTTAGATTGCAAAGAAAATTTGGAAAAACAATTATTTTGACGATTTACTTGAAAAATTTATTAAAAAAACTAGGGGTAGGTCGTAAATTTTTTATCCAGGGGTGCAGGTGAGTGCGGGGTGGTCAATACGTAGGCGGACGCCTAGTTATGTCAATTTGAGCTGAAAACAGCGTCAAAATCGCGCGTCTGGAAGCGAAGATATCAACGTTTTTATATTTCTCTTAACCCCTTAGCTGGATTTTGGTACTAGCAGAAACTACTTGAAATTGACAATTTTGAAAAAATATTTATGTTTTATTTGAGCTAGACGCACGTGCGATACGTCCAGAGACGCGTCTCCGCGCGGGCTAGCGATCTGCGAAATAAAACGTGGTAGGTGCCAAAGAAAATTCTGGAGTTATGGTCAAAAAAACAGTTTCTGAACCAAAAAATTTAGGTTATCAGCCTCCAACCGGGGCGCCGGCTCACGGAACGCGGACCGGGACACAGGGATGAAGGGTGAGTACTATTGAAACTATAATTTGATGTTAGATTGCAAAGAAAATTTGGAAAAACAATTATTTTGACGATTTACTTGAAAAATTTATTAAAAAAACTAGGGGTAGGTCGTAAATTTTTTATCCAGGGGTGCAGGTGAGTGCGGGGTGGTCAATACGTAGGCGGACGCCTAGTTATGTCAATTTGAGCTGAAAACAGCGTCAAAATCGCGCGTCTGGAAGCGAAGATATCAACGTTTTTATATTTCTCTTAACCCCTTAGCTGGATTTTGGTACTAGCAGAAACTACTTGAAATTGACAATTTTGAAAAAATATTTATGTTTTATTTGAGCTAGACGCACGTGCGATACGTCCAGAGACGCGTCTCCGCGCGGGCTAGCGATCTGCGAAATAAAACGTGGTAGGTGCCAAAGAAAATTAGTAGGCGGACGCCTAGTTATGTCAATTTGAGCTGAAAACAGCGTCAAAATCGCGCGTCTGGAAGCGAAGATATCAACGTTTTTATATTTCTCTTAACCCCTTAGCTGGATTTTGGTACTAGCAGAAACTACTTGAAATTGACAATTTTGAAAAAATATTTATGTTTTATTTGAGCTAGACGCACGTGCGATACGTCCAGAGACGCGTCTCCGCGCGGGCTAGCGATCTGCGAAATAAAACGTGGTAGGTGCCAAAGAAAATTCTGGAGTTATGGTCAAAAAAACAGTTTCTGAACCAAAAAATTTAGGTTATCAGCCTCCAACCGGGGCGCCGGCTCACGGAACGCGGACCGGGACACAGGGATGAAGGGTGAGTACTATTGAAACTATAATTTGATGTTAGATTGCAAAGAAAATTTGGAAAAACAATTATTTTGACGATTTACTTGAAAAATTTATTAAAAAAACTAGGGGTAGGTCGTAAATTTTTTATCCAGGGGTGCAGGTGAGTGCGGGGTGGTCAATACGTAGGCGGACGCCTAGTTATGTCAATTTGAGCTGAAAACAGCGTCAAAATCGCGCGTCTGGAAGCGAAGATATCAACGTTTTTATATTTCTCTTAACCCCTTAGCTGGATTTTGGTACTAGCAGAAACTACTTGAAATTGACAATTTTGAAAAAATATTTATGTTTTATTTGAGCTAGACGCACGTGCGATACGTCCAGAGACGCGTCTCCGCGCGGGCTAGCGATCTGCGAAATAAAACGTGGTAGGTGCCAAAGAAAATTCTGGAGTTATGGTCAAAAAAACAGTTTCTGAACCAAAAAATTTAGGTTATCAGCCTCCAACCGGGGCGCCGGCTCACGGAACGCGGACCGGGACACAGGGATGAAGGGTGAGTACTATTGAAACTATAATTTGATGTTAGATTGCAAAGAAAATTTGGAAAAACAATTATTTTGACGATTTACTTGAAAAATTTATTAAAAAAACTAGGGGTAGGTCGTAAATTTTTTATCCAGGGGTGCAGGTGAGTGCGGGGTGGTCAATACGTAGGCGGACGCCTAGTTATGTCAATTTGAGCTGAAAACAGCGTCAAAATCGCGCGTCTGGAAGCGAAGATATCAACGTTTTTATATTTCTCTTAACCCCTTAGCTGGATTTTGGTACTAGCAGAAACTACTTGAAATTGACAATTTTGAAAAAATATTTATGTTTTATTTGAGCTAGACGCACGTGCGATACGTCCAGAGACGCGTCTCCGCGCGGGCTAGCGATCTGCGAAATAAAACGTGGTAGGTGCCAAAGAAAATTCTGGAGTTATGGTCAAAAAAACAGTTTCTGAACCAAAAAATTTAGGTTATCAGCCTCCAACCGGGGCGCCGGCTCACGGAACGCGGACCGGGACACAGGGATGAAGGGTGAGTACTATTGAAACTATAATTTGATGTTAGATTGCAAAGAAAATTTGGAAAAACAATTATTTTGACGATTTACTTGAAAAATTTATTAAAAAAACTAGGGGTAGGTCGTAAATTTTTTATCCAGGGGTGCAGGTGAGTGCGGGGTGGTCAATACGTAGGCGGACGCCTAGTTATGTCAATTTGAGCTGAAAACAGCGTCAAAATCGCGCGTCTGGAAGCGAAGATATCAACGTTTTTATATTTCTCTTAACCCCTTAGCTGGATTTTGGTACTAGCAGAAACTACTTGAAATTGACAATTTTGAAAAAATATTTATGTTTTATTTGAGCTAGACGCACGTGCGATACGTCCAGAGACGCGTCTCCGCGCGGGCTAGCGATCTGCGAAATAAAACGTGGTAGGTGCCAAAGAAAATTCTGGAGTTATGGTCAAAAAAACAGTTTCTGAACCAAAAAATTTAGGTTATCAGCCTCCAACCGGGGCGCCGGCTCACGGAACGCGGACCGGGACACAGGGATGAAGGGTGAGTACTATTGAAACTATAATTTGATGTTAGATTGCAAAGAAAATTTGGAAAAACAATTATTTTGACGATTTACTTGAAAAATTTATTAAAAAAACTAGGGGTAGGTCGTAAATTTTTTATCCAGGGGTGCAGGTGAGTGCGGGGTGGTCAATACGTAGGCGGACGCCTAGTTATGTCAATTTGAGCTGAAAACAGCGTCAAAATCGCGCGTCTGGAAGCGAAGATATCAACGTTTTTATATTTCTCTTAACCCCTTAGCTGGATTTTGGTACTAGCAGAAACTACTTGAAATTGACAATTTTGAAAAAATATTTATGTTTTATTTGAGCTAGACGCACGTGCGATACGTCCAGAGACGCGTCTCCGCGCGGGCTAGCGATCTGCGAAATAAAACGTGGTAGGTGCCAAAGAAAATTCTGGAGTTATGGTCAAAAAAACAGTTTCTGAACCAAAAAATTTAGGTTATCAGCCTCCAACCGGGGCGCCGGCTCACGGAACGCGGACCGGGACACAGGGATGAAGGGTGAGTACTATTGAAACTATAATTTGATGTTAGATTGCAAAGAAAATTTGGAAAAACAATTATTTTGACGATTTACTTGAAAAATTTATTAAAAAAACTAGGGGTAGGTCGTAAATTTTTTATCCAGGGGTGCAGGTGAGTGCGGGGTGGTCAATACGTAGGCGGACGCCTAGTTATGTCAATTTGAGCTGAAAACAGCGTCAAAATCGCGCGTCTGGAAGCGAAGATATCAACGTTTTTATATTTCTCTTAACCCCTTAGCTGGATTTTGGTACTAGCAGAAACTACTTGAAATTGACAATTTTGAAAAAATATTTATGTTTTATTTGAGCTAGACGCACGTGCGATACGTCCAGAGACGCGTCTCCGCGCGGGCTAGCGATCTGCGAAATAAAACGTGGTAGGTGCCAAAGAAAATTCTGGAGTTATGGTCAAAAAAACAGTTTCTGAACCAAAAAAATTAGGTTATCAGCCTCCAACCGGGGCGCCGGCTCACGGAACGCGGACCGGGACACAGGGATGAAGGGTGAGTACTATTGAAACTATAATTTGATGTTAGATTGCAAAGAAAATTTGGAAAAACAATTATTTTGACGATTTACTTGAAAAATTTATTAAAAAAACTAGGGGTAGGTCGTAAATTTTTTATCCAGGGGTGCAGGTGAGTGCGGGGTGGTCAATACGTAGGCGGACGCCTAGTTATGTCAATTTGAGCTGAAAACAGCGTCAAAATCGCGCGTCTGGAAGCGAAGATATCAACGTTTTTATATTTCTCTTAACCCCTTAGCTGGATTTTGGTACTAGCAGAAACTACTTGAAATTGACAATTTTGAAAAAATATTTATGTTTTATTTGAGCTAGACGCACGTGCGATACGTCCAGAGACGCGTCTCCGCGCGGGCTAGCGATCTGCGAAATAAAACGTGGTAGGTGCCAAAGAAAATTCTGGAGTTATGGTCAAAAAAACAGTTTCTGAACCAAAAAATTTAGGTTATCAGCCTCCAACCGGGGCGCCGGCTCACGGAACGCGGACCGGGACACAGGGATGAAGGGTGAGTACTATTGAAACTATAATTTGATGTTAGATTGCAAAGAAAATTTGGAAAAACAATTATTTTGACGATTTACTTGAAAAATTTATTAAAAAAACTAGGGGTAGGTCGTAAATTTTTTATCCAGGGGTGCAGGTGAGTGCGGGGTGGTCAATACGTAGGCGGACGCCTAGTTATGTCAATTTGAGCTGAAAACAGCGTCAAAATCGCGCGTCTGGAAGCGAAGATATCAACGTTTTTATATTTCTCTTAACCCCTTAGCTGGATTTTGGTACTAGCAGAAACTACTTGAAATTGACAATTTTGAAAAAATATTTATGTTTTATTTGAGCTAGACGCACGTGCGATACGTCCAGAGACGCGTCTCCGCGCGGGCTAGCGATCTGCGAAATAAAACGTGGTAGGTGCCAAAGAAAATTCTGGAGTTATGGTCAAAAAAACAGTTTCTGAACCAAAAAAA
This sequence comes from Lycophotia porphyrea, assembly GCA_950005105.1. Lineage (NCBI taxonomy): Eukaryota > Metazoa > Arthropoda > Insecta > Lepidoptera > Noctuidae > Lycophotia > Lycophotia porphyrea. The sequence goes on from OX465386.1 coordinate 20,840,491, forward strand.
TTAGGTTATCAGCCTCCAACCGGGGCGCCGGCTCACGGAACGCGGACCGGGACACAGGGATGAAGGGTGAGTACTATTGAAACTATAATTTGATGTTAGATTGCAAAGAAAATTTGGAAAAACAATTATTTTGACGATTTACTTGAAAAATTTATTAAAAAAACTAGGGGTAGGTCGTAAATTTTTTATCCAGGGGTGCAGGTGAGTGCGGGGTGGTCAATACGTAGGCGGACGCCTAGTTATGTCAATTTGAGCTGAAAACAGCGTCAAAATCGCGCGTCTGGAAGCGAAGATATCAACGTTTTTATATTTCTCTTAACCCCTTAGCTGGATTTTGGTACTAGCAGAAACTACTTGAAATTGACAATTTTGAAAAAATATTTATGTTTTATTTGAGCTAGACGCACGTGCGATACGTCCAGAGACGCGTCTCCGCGCGGGCTAGCGATCTGCGAAATAAAACGTGGTAGGTGCCAAAGAAAATTCTGGAGTTATGGTCAAAAAAACAGTTTCTGAACCAAAAAATTTAGGTTATCAGCCTCCAACCGGGGCGCCGGCTCACGGAACGCGGACCGGGACACAGGGATGAAGGGTGAGTACTATTGAAACTATAATTTGATGTTAGATTGCAAAGAAAATTTGGAAAAACAATTATTTTGACGATTTACTTGAAAAATTTATTAAAAAAACTAGGGGTAGGTCGTAAATTTTTTATCCAGGGGTGCAGGTGAGTGCGGGGTGGTCAATACGTAGGCGGACGCCTAGTTATGTCAATTTGAGCTGAAAACAGCGTCAAAATCGCGCGTCTGGAAGCGAAGATATCAACGTTTTTATATTTCTCTTAACCCCTTAGCTGGATTTTGGTACTAGCAGAAACTACTTGAAATTGACAATTTTGAAAAAATATTTATGTTTTATTTGAGCTAGACGCACGTGCGATACGTCCAGAGACGCGTCTCCGCGCGGGCTAGCGATCTGCGAAATAAAACGTGGTAGGTGCCAAAGAAAATTCTGGAGTTATGGTCAAAAAAACAGTTTCTGAACCAAAAAATTTAGGTTATCAGCCTCCAACCGGGGCGCCGGCTCACGGAACGCGGACCGGGACACAGGGATGAAGGGTGAGTACTATTGAAACTATAATTTGATGTTAGATTGCAAAGAAAATTTGGAAAAACAATTATTTTGACGATTTACTTGAAAAATTTATTAAAAAAACTAGGGGTAGGTCGTAAATTTTTTATCCAGGGGTGCAGGTGAGTGCGGGGTGGTCAATACGTAGGCGG